>JAQGBS010004102.1:0-10675 GCA_034698545.1 Acrobeloides obliquus
TGCGTGTATTTTATTAGATATCTTCTTCCTTTTAATTACCAAATATATTATGGCGATTGCGTTCAATATTAAACTAATAAATGCCGACACAAAACATACTATAAGGTTACCAAGGCTTAAGGTTACCTTAAAGATTATAATACTTATATGCCGGTTGTTACAGGGTGTTCCAAAAAAACCGCCATCTGGTAATTTTTTGTGAAAATTTTTCAAAAAATTGTTTCCAAAATGACTCATTAGGAATATTTTTATGCGAGAAATCGATTGTGCGCATCGAAAAATCTTGAAAACGTCTCCCGGAGCATGAAATATAAGATTTTCATTTTTTTCAGATATTTTCGATAGGAATTCCTACTTGAAAATACGAAAATTTGATATTTCATCGTCCGGGAGGTGTTTTCAAGGTTTTTCGATGCAAGCAATCCTTGTATAAAAATACCCCTACTGAGTCATTTTGGAAAAATTTTTTTTAATTTAAAAAAAAATATTTGCCAAAAAATGATCAAATGGCAGTTTTTTTGAAACACTTTGTAATGTTAGTCTGATCGGCAAATCTGAGCACTTAGGAATCATCCAGATATTACATAATCATGTTGAGGGGGGGGGTCGGCCCTCCTCATAAAAATTGATTACTTTAGTGCATTTTGGATGATTACTTTGGAGGGGAGTAAGCCACCAAAAAGTTGATTACGTAATACCTGGATGGCCCCTTACCCCATAGTTAAATTCATCGTTTTTAAGAATAATGTAGTAAACTTCATTATTTGCTTTAAAATTTATAATTTTACACTTAACAACATTATTAAACCACAATTGCCATGTAAAAATTATCGGTATAACAAAAACCGCGAATAAACGTACAATCTTGCGCCATAACTAAAAACGTTAGTTGACCATGCGCATTTTTTGGCGAAAATTTTTCAAAAATTTTTTCTTCCAAAATGACTCATTAGAGGTATTTTTATGCGAGAAATCGATTGCGCGCATTGAAGAGCCTTGAAAACGCCTCCCAGGTCGTGAAATATCTAGTTCTTGTATTTTCAAGTAGGAATTCCTACCGAAATAACTGAAAAATATGAAAATCTTATATTTCATGCTCTGGGAGGCGTTTTCAAAATTTTTTTATGCGCGTAATCGACTTCTCGCATAAAAATATCCCTAATGAGTCATTTTGGAAAAATTTTTCGCTAAAAAATTATAATATTTTTTGCGAGCAACTCAAGCATGACTTCTCGCGCGCGAGACCAATCACGCTTGACTTCTTGAACACCTAATCATGAGTATATTCTTGAAAACCTAATCATGGGGTATATTTCGCATTCAAGCATACCTGTGTATCATGCATATAAACTAAAGTAATTAACCGATTCAATGCTAGACATACGGTGATGATCATAACCGCGTGCATAAAATAATGCATAGAAAAGTAGATTAACGTATTGATAAAACTTTTCTCTGGTATCCACTTATATAAAAAGCTCGCAATTAATGTTGCATTGGCTAAGCGGTCTGCGAGTTGGGAAAATATCCACCAAAAGGTTTCCTTAAAAATTTATAAAAAATGAATGACGTAGAGAAAAATTTTGAATATAGGAGTGAAACGATTAAAAAATGGATTTTTGCATACAAAAATTGTATTGATGGAGACAAAGATAGCCATGTTTGGACGATTTTTGTATTTTTTTAATTGAAAAATGATCATTTTTTTCAATAATTTTTGGCATCGGAAAACACCTTTAGAGAAAAATATCAAATTTTCCATACATGTGGAGCCGACCCATCCTCTTGGCTATTCCACTACCTAAGGTCCAAGCTCTTCCCGCCCCCCTTCCAGTTAGTTTCTCTTTTTCTGAACATACTAATATAGTTGTTATAATAAACAATGCATAAAATGGACTAGAAAACTCTTGTCGTTTTCTATTAACTAATAGCATAATAATTAACAAAATATTTAAACATATCAATGGCAATCCATAACACAACGAAATAATAGCAACTCCATTTTTCCAGCCTACATTGATTTTTTCTTCCATGGCAAAACCTTGCATAGCTTGACAAAAATTTGATGCAACCTTATCAACCATTTTATACGTAAAAAGGAAAGTGTTAGCCAAGTAAGCCGAGAAATTTCACCGGAATGACAATAGAAAAAATTCGTCTAGCTTCGCGCGATGATAAATTAATTTTTCCAGGTGTTTTAACGTTTTTGCGCAATTGATATACTTGTCAGACGTTATGAGAGTATACCCGGTATAAGATGATTGGTGCAAAACATTTATTATTTCTTTTTTTAATTGTGTGCTATGTGAATTTCTGAGAAAGTGGTCTAAAAAATTTTTCAATTATTAGAATCATGAAGAACATGGCTCTTATAAAATGCATAAAAACTGCACATACATTACATATAGACGTATCTTAAAGACTACAAATAAAAAACAAGTGGCTAATGTCATATAATAATAGGTTGTTCAATAAGTTCTTGCATTGCTTTTTGATCATAAACCGGTCTCTTGACACAGTTTCAAAATCGATAAAGTATTTTTAACTAAAGTCCATTTCAATCCCAAAACACAAAAACTTTCTTAAAAGTTAGTAAGAAACAATCCCTTCCGAGCTAGCAAGTTAAGCAACATGGACCCGCGGATTTGATCCCTGGAGGGTAAAATGTCAAAAAAATAATTTTTTATCAGATCCGTTAAATTCGAATGGACAAACTCTTACGAGAAAACTCGTACAATAAAAGGGTGTTTTATTAAATATATTACAAGTTAAAACATGTGTTAAAAACTAAACAAGATATAAACTTTTGGAGCAAGTTCCCCTGATTCCCGCCACTTAACGTTGACTAAACTCGGCAAAAATTTTTTATTTTTTTCGGGAAATTACCCATTTAGGGGTAATTTTATGCGGGAAATAGATTGCGCGCACTCCAGAGACTGAAAACTTCAGAAAAATGGAGAAAATTTGCCAAAAACGATCACGATGGGATGCATGAGGGGATATTTGTTCATTTCTTGAAAAAATCGAATTGCATCCCCATGCATCCCTGAGTGGTCATTTTTGGCGAATTTTCACCATTTTTCTGCAGTTTTTAGACTACGGGAGTATGCGCAATCAATTTCTCGCATAAAATTATCCTTAAATGGGTAACTTCTGGAAGAAAATAAAAAATTTTTTGCCGGGAACCAGAGTAACTTGTTCCAACTTTTTTACTACGGCCACTTTTGATAATTTTTTCGAAGTTTCGAGATATCGCCTCTTAAATTTGACTTATCACTCTTTACCAACTTTTAACAATAGGAATGCGGTTCCGGATTGTAATTCTTTTGAAACCGTTTGTTTTTTAGTTACGTCTATATGTAATGTACGTGCAGTTTTTATGCACTTTAAAAGAGTGATTTGAGATTGAAATGGGCTTTCATAATTTGTAGTTCCTGCTCAATCGTTTCAACAACTTTATTGAACCAAAGAAATGCTTAATTTTCCATAAATTTTTATTATAATCTCAACACAAATAGTTACATTTTTTCACGACTGAATTTTTTAATGCTCTAATGCTTCAACATGATTTGATATTCGGCGAACTTGATAGATATTACTTGTGTCAGCACCTAAAATTTACATTACCAAATAACAAATTTGCCAATTAACCTCTAGAACTAGTGACTGTTCTTATTGGTATTGCTTCATTTGTACTCCTTTTCAACCAAAATTTGAATTTCGGCCAGCGAAAAATTTCCTTCCTTACATTTTTGCTCATAATTAATAAAAACACTGATGGTGCTAGGCACATAATATCTTTTGCAAAACGATAAGTTTCATATAACCGATCAGTTTTGAATTCGGGATGGAATGAACTGATAAAAAATACAACCTAAAATATAAAATTTTTATACTTCTTTAACAACTTACTTGTAATGTTCCAATTATAGCCTGATCCAAAAACAAGATTAATGAAAAAGTAAATAATTTAAATTCCGTGCTCTTGGTTGAAGCTTGACGACTTGTTGAAAAGACCTTATTTAAAGTTTTCTTATGCTGAATTGCTATGTATGCCAAAGTAATGGAATTTAATATAAAGCTGATAAAAGCAGATAAAAATGCGAGAATGAAAGCGGCCAAGCTTAGAGTAATCTAAAATCATTTTCATATTCTCGAAGTGTTGAGAACAAAAACAGTAGCGTAGTCAGACCTCCGTAGGATGCGATTCGAAAAAATTTTGTAGATTTTTTAGTCGGGTAAGGGTTTATCAGATCTGCTTGATTTGAACATACCCCATAATTAAACTCAGCATTATCTTGGAGAATAATAAAATATTCTTCATCATTTTGAGTTGAAATTTTGCATTTTATAACATTAAACCAAACTTGCCAAGAAAAGGCTAATGGTACGACAAAAATAGCTAGTAAACCGACTGGTAGTATTTTGTTCCATATCTAAAGAAAAAATTGATTTCTGGATTTTTCAATATTTTATCCCAAATTCATGTTTACCATATTTTTTCGTAATTCAAAAAACCCATTGTTAACTTCCCGCTGTTTTATTGTTGATTTACAAATTTGAAAGAAAAATTCATTTTTTGGGTAAAAATATAACGTGCAATTGAAAATCAGTACTTGTTCATTACTAGGTGCAAAGATAATTGTAACTAAACGATTCAAAGTTAACAAAACAGTAATGATCATTTCAGCAAACATTAAATAATTCATTGAAAAGAAGATAAGTGTGTTGATAAAACTTTGTTCTGGTATCCCACTATATAGCAGACTACCAATGATAGTAGAGTTAGCAAAACGGTCAGCGAGCTGTGAAAATATCCACCACAGAGATTCCTAAAATTTTTCTACAGGGTGTATTAAACAAATTTGGACAATTTTTTCATGTTTTTTCACCCCAAAAATTTTTTTTAAATGACCCTATTAAGGCTAATTTTATATGAGGAATCGATTGCACGCATTACTGAAGCTTGAAAACGCTTCCCTGATTCTGAATCAAAGAAAAATTGATGTATTATAGCAAAAATTGGACATCGTTTTAATACACACTCCGATTCACTGAATCAGGAAAGCGTTTTCAAGCTTCGGGAATGTATCGGTTCACCTTTTCAAAAATTTACAAAGTTGAAAAAAAACCTAGTTCCCTAGAGGGGAGGAGGGGGGGGGGGGGGATAAAAATCAACTTTTCTAGGATTGAAGTTAGGATTGCCTGTTTCAATTACCAAAATGGTCGCAATAATAAACAAAGTATAAAACTGGCTAGAAAATTCTTCTCTTTTTCGGTTCAAAAATAACATGCTGGCAACTCGAATATTCAAAGCTAAAGTTGGTACACCATAAGCTAAAGATAAAAAAGCCGCATTGTTTTTCCAATGTATATCGAGATCTTGATTTTGAACAGCTTTTTGAAGATCCTGACAAAAGCTTGACATAATAGATGATGACAATTTTTATTTAAAACTTATATATAACGTTTATGAAGTCGAGAAAATGCTTGAATGAGAAATTCTCAGACATTTTTATATCAATTTAAATGATACGCAGAAATCATATGGAAAAAATTTCACGTTTCATTTGTTGTAATGTATATTATATATACATAATATACATTCATATAATATACGTCAAAGCTCAATTTTCATGCAAGCTCGTGGGATTTTTTGTATGTCAAGTTAAAAATAAAATAAAAATTATGATTCTATGAGTTATGATTCTAGGAAAAGAAATTACAACATGATTCATAGTCATTTCTGGGGAGCTCGTGATATTGAAAAAAATCATAAATTTAGAGAAAATTTGAGAAATTAAAAGCATTTAAAGCAACTCCAAGAAAAATCTAAAACATGAATGTTTTTCAAACTGTTTTTTTCTTCTGCCATCGTACCCTTTAACTTTTACCCTCCTAAAAAAGTGACCATCACACTTTATTCACATGAAACTGTGTTGTCACAACTTGATGCAAATATGTAACATTTTTATGCACATAAAATTGTTATTGTCACAGTTTTATGTGCATAAAAGTGTGACACCACAGTTTTATGCAGGTCACACTTTTATTTACAACACCGAGTTATAAAATGACCAAGGTTGTGAAGTGACCGGGTTGCGAAGTGACCGCTTATGAAATGACCAGGTTGTAATGTGTCCGGGTTGTCAAGTAGCTTGGGTTGTGAAGTGACGGGAAACGTTAATAATATGTGTACCGGTTATTTTAAAACTCCCTATATATAGAAAAAAGTTCTTGCATTTAGATAAATTTTTATTTTCCAAGATCACAAAAATTTCTTCTAACCATTCATCTTCTTTTCAAATTTGAGATGATGAAATTAAGTATCGTATTAATACATAAAACGTAGCTGTTAGAAGACTATTTAAAAGTTTAAATAAAGTTTTGGATATTTCAACATATTGGGTTGTTCAATAAGTATAAAAAGCTCTCATTTCATCATTTTTCATTTGTTTTCGATGAAATTTTTTTAGTATTGGATAAGAGTGTATGAATATAATCCAATCGGTCTTTCTGAGAATAGGACATGTTTTCGTGTCAATATACAGACTTTTTCAAAAAATGGGGGTTTTTCAATGTTGCAAATTAATTTAAAAATGTTGATATTTGGTTATAGAAGTTGATTTTTGACAAAATTTTCGACTGTATTAAGGTTTTTCTAGTCGGAGAATCGATTGCGCATTTTCAAGGCATGAAAACGGTTGCCTGATCCTGATTTAGGGAATATAACGTTTTTGAGCTATTTTCAGGGTATGTTAATCGTCAAGGGGGGGGGGTTAAAAACTCGAATTTTCAAATAGTTCTCCCAATTGACTGAAATTTGGTGTCAGCGGGTTTTTTTCTCAAGATCAAAACCAAAAATAACCAAATATCAATATTTTAAAATTAATTTGCAACATTGAAAAGCCCCATTTTTTTGAAAAAGCCTGTATATTGACACGAAAACATACCCTATTCTCAAAAAAACCGATGGGATTGTATATTCAGCATCCAATCTTATCCAACACTGAAACAAATTTCATCGAAAGCGAATAAAAAATGATGAAATTAGAGCATTTGTTTTGAGTCGCAAATACTTATTGAACAACTCAATAAGAATTTATTTAATTAGATTAATTGAAATCTTGAAAAACTATGGCACAATTGGATCGAGATCTCAACACGGAAATATGCCGCATACTTTTGCAAAATTCTGATGAAAAATCAGTTTTAAATATTAATCCTCCAGCGAAAAGGCCTCGAGGACGTCCTCGAAAAACCCAAGCGATGCCGAAGAAAGCAAAACGTTTTAAAATTGCTGTAAGTTTTGGTACTACTTCGGATTAGCTGTCCCAAGTAACAGGGCACTGGAACCGGAAAAAGGTTTTTTAATTTTTTCCAAAAAGACCCTTTTTGTTAGGGGTATTTTTATGCGGAGAATCGATTGCGAGCATTTCCAAAGCTTGAAAATGCTTCCTTTCCATGGAATTTGCCTAGTTCATAGTGAAGGAAGCATTTTCAAGCTTTGAGAATGCGCGCAATTGATTCCCTGCATACAGATACCCTTATAGTGTCCTTTTTGGAAAAATTAAAAAATATTTTTTCCGGTTCCAGTATCCTGTCACTTGGGACAACTAATCCGAAGTAGTACCTAAGTTTTTTCTTAAATCAGAGTTTTTTTCTAAATCAAAGTTGAATTCAAAGAATTTTTAAATCATGCAATTCTATAAATTATTTAGCTTGTTTCTAAAGAATATCTTTGGGCAACAATTGGCATTTATCGCTATGCTAGTGTCTTGCTTTTTCGAGGTACTAAAGAAGACTATATATTGTCGCTATATAAGGATTCGGTAATAAAATAATCGTTTATTATAATTAGCAAAGTTTTTAGTCGAATAAAGAGACACAACTCGAAAATGAAGCGATTGGAAAAATGTCTATTAGCTTATTCATATATCTATCCAAGAAAATCTTAAAAAATATGGTTCTCGATATTTTTGAAGGACAATCAGATAAGGAGAGTCTTTTATGGGTAAGATTTGATACATTTTATGATTTTTATTACAATTTTCATATGATACAGGGTGATCCAGATACAATGAAATAAAATTTGATATCTTGGGATAGGAAAAATATTTTCATATGCAATTTTTTGCAAATTTTTGGGGGACTACTGTCTTTCGCATCGAAAGATGGTAGTCCACCAAAAATCTCAGAAATCCCAGAAATCTAAGAATATGTTTTTGAGAAAATGAATTTTAAAGTTCCGAGATTTTTGGACGACTACCGTCTTTTGATACGCTCTATAAAATGAGGTTGTTATTTTTCAAAAATTCCTTAAGAAAAAAATTCAGGTTTTCGCTTCAATACACAGACTTATTTAAAGATCATGAAAATATTTTTAAGATAAAGTCGGTCACTTGGCTTGCGAATGATTTTAAATATGAGTATCTAAATTTAATTTTGTATCTGTTACGGGCGAATCTGATTCACCTGCATATTCAGATTCGCCCGTAACATATACTGATCTGGACCACCCTGTATTTTTTGGTTGAAAAATTAGTTAATTGTATTTTTTCTGCTTAATTCAGTGATCACAGTTGCCGAAAGTGTTATGTTTTTAGTTCCTTTCGAAAGTCACAATAAATGCTAGAAGGTGGTAAGTTGTCCACTATCACAAGAAATTTTCTGCAAGAACCTAATCGCAGAAGAATTCGATTTTAATGGCAACACGTTGGATTCATATTTTGGCTCAGGTTCGAATTCCATTTCTGAAGAAAACTCGGATGAATCTGATCAAGAAAATGAAAAAAGTTCAAAGGTCGATATCTTAAAAAAGTATGAATCAATATGACAAAAATAACATTCGATACAAAATTAAATTTAGATATCCACATTTAAAATCACTCGTTATTCAATGTCAAAAAGTTAACTATCAAGACTTTGCCGACGATTGGCAGCCAGAAGAAGATCCAGCCGGCACTTTTCAATTTATCTCAAAAGATTTTCTTAATCGTTTTCCAAAAATGGCAAATTTAAGGATTCATATTGCTAATCAAACGCCAAGAATGGTAAAAAATTTTTTATCAGCTTTAAAACTTAAAGATTTAGTATGACGATGAACAAGGCCAAGTAACTTTAATGTATGAAGTTATGCGGGTTACTAAAAAAGCTGAAGAAATTCTTCGGCAAGTCGAAAAGAATAAGCCTGAGATGACAGTTTCATTCGAGATCTATGGCAGAACCCCGCCTACTGATGGTTATGAGATGGTAAGCGTTTTTTAAATATGACCTAAAAACTTAAATAACTAATTTGATGAGGTCCATTTTTTTGGTATTCCCAAGTATGTGAAAGAAATCAATACCTTAAAAAAGTATGAATCAATTGACTCCTTTATATCTTTGATCAAAATTTCCTAAATTTAAAATTCTATACGTAAAAATGGTTCATGATAAATTCGACAAGCGCTTTTAAAAACGAAAATTTGATAGATTTTGAAATTTGCATATTTCGAATCTAGTATCGGTAGCCGAGTGCTCAGGGAGTTGTGACTCCGAACGACATTCCCGAGCGACGCTCCCCGTTAAAAATGTATTAGTTATTACTAATACTTTTTTAAAATAATTTCTGCTATAGCTAACCTTTTTTTGAAAAAAATTTTTCTCCGATTTCGATGATTTTGGTGTCAATCGTCTTCTCTCACTGTCCTCTACAACTTTTGCAATAGTACTCCGGTTTTCGTTCCCGAGATCGTAATCAAGACACACATTAAATGGTTCATGAAATCACTTTTAATGTAGTAGGTGGTCATCCAGATATTACGTAATCAAGTAGGGGGAGGAGGAGGTAGATATATGATTACGGTTGATTACGGGGGGGGGGAGTCAAAAAAACCGAAAATTTTGATTACGTAATATCTGAATGACCCCTAGAATTACATTTTCGTTTAGAAAAACGCGTTTTGAATTTATCGTGAACATATAAAAAAACGACATTTTAGCGTGAATCCGACTATCAAAAGATTCGAAAAGCGTTTGCAGAGCATGGTTTCACAGAAGAAATTGAAGATGATGATGTTGAAACACCCTATCCGAATTACATAGACTTTGTTAAACGCGAAGAAATTTCAGCTACAAAGAAGTTGGTTGGATTCTATTATATGCACTCTTACGCATTGTGAAAATATAAAGTTCAAAAATTATTAATCACTTTTAAAAACCTTGAAGTCTTTTATTGATATTATGAATATTTGTTTTTATTTTGAATTTTTTTATAGAATCTTATAAAATTATTTATTTTCAATTCAGATTCAGTCAATGAAGCTTTAGTAAATTTTTGCCGTAGTCTTCTTGCTTTTTAAGATAATCGTTTATT
This sequence comes from Acrobeloides obliquus, assembly GCA_034698545.1. Classification (NCBI taxonomy): domain Eukaryota; kingdom Metazoa; phylum Nematoda; class Chromadorea; order Rhabditida; family Cephalobidae; genus Acrobeloides; species Acrobeloides obliquus. Next base: position 10,358 of record JAQGBS010004102.1, read on the forward strand.
TTAAAAGGACCAGTCTAGTAATTTACAATCATATGAAAAAATAATATATTCGGAAAGATCATGAAAAATGAAATATTTTTTGTTTTTATGGCATGTTTTGAGTCGCTGTAGTTTTCAAGATAATTGCGTTTGAAATTTTGAATTTGTTACAAGCTCTTCGTTGTAATACAAACTTTTTTGAATTTTTTGCGAAAAAATTGATTTTTGCATCAATTTTTTAAATTTTCATAAAAGAACGTTGAGTAATTTTTTATAGCTAAATGAGACGAACAAAATGACACCAAAATTATCCAATTTGAACATTGTTTTGGGTTATTG
>JAQGBS010004103.1:0-10674 GCA_034698545.1 Acrobeloides obliquus
GATGTTGATTTAAATTCCATGCTTTCTCTTGTCTTTGACATCAACTCCAAACCGGGCATATTTACTGGCTTTATCGGCTCACCAAGTGGTATATAAGTTTTAGTCGCGGATAGAGTATGTAGCTTTCCAGTACGGAAGACTTCTCTGAAGTTTATCCCCCATGGCTTGAAATCGCTTTCTGGCTCTTCAATTTGGTCTCTAACATTAATTAAGGAAACAACACATTTTGCTAGGCTGACAGGAGTTTTGGCATCCTCTTCACATTTTTTATAGATAAATTTTTCTACAAAAGGAAGTTCTGTTGATAATAAATATTTTGCTTTGGCCTAAAATTTTCCTAGATTAACTTGCTTCATTCAATGGCCTAAATTTCCTTTGGTGAGAGGTAGTGGCGTAGGGAAGAAGGTATCTGAAGCACATGCCCCCTCGAATGCCGATAACTCGAAAAAATCATAAAAGTCATCTTGTGTTTTGGGCACGGATCTTCCAAAATTACATAAGGGGCCTATGATTTTAGAGAAGTACCTTCCTCTCAGACACGTAGTGAGAATTCAGGTTTGGAGAGGGGGGTCTATACCCCTTAGTTCCCTTGTTTATGGTTTTTACCCCTTGATTCCTGTAAAAGAATGGGAGGAAACCCCTTAACATGGTCCTATTTTAAATAAACCCTGAAGCTATTTTAATCCCCTTTGATCATTAAGAAAAAATTTCCAATTTTGGAAGGGGTATATAGACCCCCTTTCCCCCCTAAGTGCCTGCTTCCTCTAGTGACTGTTCTTCTTACGCCACTTGGGGGAGAAGCATATTTCCAAGATAGCAACTTTTTAGGCACCCATTTCCGCGATGATCCTTCCTGCCTTACTTTAAGTAAAGTCATAACAGCAGCACGATGCCAATAATCGTCCAAACGATCCAAATTTAATTGAAAATACTGCTTGTTGTACTTTTCTTCTTGATGCTCGCCAAAACAATCAAAAATTGAACAAATTTTTATATAGTTTTAAAATTATTTTAAAAAACTTACAAAACCCGTGAATTCGAAATATAAAAATAATCACTACTATCCAGCTATAGATAGTCACATGTTTGTAGCCATGAATCATTGAGATAATTCAGCCTGGCTTTTTAGAAAATGGCATCTAAAAGATTTATTTTATTAGAAATTTTTTTCAGGGAATATTTTTGTCAGCTCTTTGACCATAATAACGACATTGGATTTAAGATAATAAGGACAACGGACGGTTGTTCTTTCTTAACTTTGTTCTTAATCTTTGTTCCCATCCACCGGTTGTTTCGGGCGGTTGCTCCGACCTGTTGTTCCTAAAAGGACATATTGTAGGAACAACAAGTCGAAACAACCGGTATACATTTTCCGACTTGTTGTCCCTATACAACAAATAATTCTTTCTGTGAACAACCGGTCATTGGTTGTTCACAGGACCAAGGCTAAGACCAAGGCCAAGATCAAGTCTAAGGCCTTAGCCTCGTTCTTAGCCTTGGCCTTATCCTTAGCCTTGGTCTTAGCCTTGTCCTTAGCATTGGCCTTGTCCTTAGCTTTAACCTTGTCCTTGGCCTTAGCCGTGGCCTTGTCCTTAGCCTTATCCAAGGCTAAGACCTTAGGAACAACCAGTCGCTCAGACGAACAACCGACCGGTCATAAGAACATACAGCCGACCTGTTATTCCTACCCGTTTTTTACGACCTTTTGTTCTTCTAAAAATTTTGTTGCCAGAAGAACAATAGGTCGGAACATCAGATCATTTTAGAAACAACCGGTCTAAGGGAAAAGAACAACTAGTTGGGAACAAAGAATGTCTGTCTGTCCTGTTGTCTATCACCACAATTGCACAACAGCCGGTCGAAACGAACAAGCAGTGATCAAAGAACAGCACAACAATAACAGGAGCGTTCAAAAGAGTATTAATAAAAATAATGGTTTTATGTGAGGCCCAAAAAATTTATAAATCGTAATATGAAAATCTATGATTTTTTAAAATACATCAAAAGCTTAAAAACCACATAACTTTTTATCGAATACAAATCATCTTCTTAAAAAAAACGTGTAATGTCTGTCCGATTGTCTATCACCACAATTGCACAACCCGATAGATCATCAGTCCCGGCACCGGAGACCGATATCCTACTCCAAAAAATTGACCACTAAAAAAAAGATTGCCAAGCTGCAGGGGTGGGGGTCATAAAAACAAAAATTTTGGAACCGGTTTTGTGTAATTGTGGTCCGGACTAACTTATGAAGATGCGATCCAAACTCTTCACACAATATGGCATTTTTGAGAGAAAAAATTCTAACAAAGATTTTCGACATCAAATAAAGTGGTACCCAGCGTCGTAATTATGGGGGGGAACCTTCCAAGGAGAAATTTGAAAATTTTTTAAATTTCCGGAAAGAAAAATGAAAGTTTTTGAGAAAAAAAGTCCAAAATTCTCTCCCCATTCCCAAATTTGGATCAAAATTTCGACGCTGGGGATACTCCACTAGTAAAAGTAGAAAATTGATTTTAATTTTTGTGAATTGGGATTAATATTTATTAACATCAATTCAAAATTCATCCGTACGTCACTATAGAAATTTATGGAGGAAAACTTTAAAATAGCATAATTTGCAAACTGTATATCCTATTATGCCAAAGAGATGAGAGTGCGCATAAGCTTATGGATTAGAATTAGTCTGACCCAAAAAAGCCATTTTCCTGTTTTAAATAGCATTCGTTCTAGTCAATTGTCATCCAGTTATTATGTCATCCACTATCCATTTATATAGAACACGTTTTTTCAGAAAAGTGGGCAATGATCCGCACAGCAAAATCGAGGTTCTCCTTCTTCAAAATTCCAAAATTATTTTTAAATGCCATGATGAGTAGAAAATGTCGTGAAAAAATTATAAACAAATTAAACTGCAATCGCATTACCCCACAGAGCTAGGTCGAATTTTCTGAAAATCAAAGTGGTCAAAAAACCGGTGTCCTGAGCAATGTTTTCACTTTAGAAAATTAATCCTAAATGCTGTAGCCAAAAGTTTGGTATGCCCAGATAGGCCAAAGGGTCACACTTGGGCAAGGGATGTTGACCCCCATATTGCCGTTGAGGACTCAAATTTCGGCAAATGTGTCGCCTTTGGTAATAATATACAGCAAAAACCAAAGGTTTTTTGATGAATTTTTCGATTTTTGCAAATTTTTCAATTTTTGACGAATTTTTTAAAGAATATTGGAATTTTTGGTGAATTTTTCAATTTTTTACGAATTCTGGAATTTTTTATGTATTTTTCGATTTTTGACGGCCAAAAAAAGGTCGTCAAATGTGTCGCTTTTTTGTTTACCCCCCTTGCCCATGTATGCAAAGGGTGCCTGTAAACATGCAACAAAAATTAAGGAAAAAGTTTTTAAATTGACCGAGAAAATCGACTTTTTGTGCGACGCATCATAATTGGGGACATCCCAACTTCAAAAGCTTCCATAACCCTAAAAATAAATTTTTTTCAAAACTTTTTTCATGTTATTTTCTACTTAACATGGCATTTAAAAATAAATCTTGAAAAAGGAAAACCTCGATTTTACTGTGCGGACCTCCCATTACCGAAGTTCACTTTTTTCAAAAAACGAATATTTATAAAAAAACTATTCATAAAAAAGAATATTCATAAAAAAACGAATATTCATAAATGACAGCAAATTTCCACAAATTATTTAAAAAAATACAAAAAACCACTAATTGTCAAAAATTTTCACATCATAAGTTAATTTATTATGGCTAAATCAACGGGAAGCCAATTGTAAATGGAGCGAAACGGCGAAAACCGGTGTTCAATGTTTTTGACAGAATTTGGAGTCGAGTACAGTATTTAATATGCCGATAATAATAGACATATTGAAAGCGTAAGTGAGTAAGGGTCAACAGTGAAATATTTAATTGAACTTTGAAAAATAATCTGACAAGGTTTTGACAAGAAACTGACAATGTGTTATATTGACCTCGAAAATGACCTCGATTCAGCTTATATAGAAATTTATTGCTTCAATGATTCGAATACAATAAATTTTCACTTTATAATTTTACAATTTTGTAAAAAAGAAACTTATACCTAGTATAAATCACTTTTGGGGATAAAAAATTCAAAACATATAGTTCACATAGATCACAATGGATCTGTTTTACAGAGCCGCCAAGCAGTAGCATAGGGAGAAGAGTCGGCAGGGGGAGGGGGGGGGTCAGAAAAACCCAAGAATATTCGGAATAACCGAGTTGACTCATCGAAGATGAGTCATAATCTTACTGATACCCAAGAGAGGGATGAGTCATAAATCTGGCTTCAGAACATTCTAGAAATAAGCCCAGAATGTTCGAAAACCTTAATATATGATTCATGTAGAACATTCTAGACCTACAATAGAATGTTCTAGAACCTTCTAAAAGACCCCCAAAAGGCGATGGGGAGATCACGAGAGAGAAGAAGGGGGAGCTGACCCGGGACTAGGTCCATAACTTTAGTAGTCCAATCTGGCAAACCTCCAGTCAAAAATTTGTAGTAGTTTTTTTATTATATAAATAAATAAGGCAAAATTAACTTCGTGATATACCACAAAAGGGGAGCAGTGCCCACGTTTACACATGGACATAAAAATGCACTTTTAACGTGTACTACTCGTACACGATAAATTATAGGGGTGTCGGCGACATCATAGGGGTGTTGGCGAAAATTTGCTATTCGCGTACATGTAATACACATACACGTACACGAAAACCGTACACGCCAAATTGCAAGAAACAATAATTTTTGTACAGAAAATTTTTTTAAATTTAAAATTTTTTATATAGGTCTTTAAAAATGAGGTTTGACTGTAACATTTGTCCTAAAAATTCTGACAAGGAAACTGTCCCAACTTGGTTTTTCCGAAGAGGCCAAAGTTAATATATCAAAATTTGTACCTTTTCATCTCATATCAAATGCAAAAAGAGTTATCGAAAAAGCTTTTAACATAATGACCATTTCTTTGAACTCTAATTTTGACCCCAAAAATCATATTTTGGGCCCTATCTCATCCGTTGTTGGACGACCGGACACTTGGTCGACCGGACAAGGGCCTTAGGCTTAGGCCCGAGTCGGCCAACTGTCTGACATTCATCTCATCATAGGGGTGTCGGCGAGAAAAAATTTTCGCGGCTTTTTACTACCTCTATAATGGGTAAAAAATTGACATATGTTTAGGCGAAATCGGAGAAACCAAGTTGGGACAGTTTCCTTGTGAGAGTATTCACATATTATCCAATTTGATGATGATGTTCATGCCCTTCGGCATCTTTGTCCCCAACTCCTTCAATTTCTTCATGCTCGTTTTCTTCTTCCTCTTCTTCAGATTCCTCACCTCCAAGAATATGCGGTGATAAGATCTTAATTTTTATAACACCTAATTGTTAACCCAAATAAAAATACTTCAACTATCATGTGTTCTTCACTAAAAACTCTCGGTGACAAAATATTCGGGCTTAAAACTAATAAGCTCATATATTCATCTGATCCCACTCTAGGCTCAACAAAATCTAAAAATTTCAAATTATAACGTTATCATAAAAATTTCTTATACGAGGACTTAAAACTTCCAACGTCAATGCTTCTGGTGATCCTACTTTTGCTTCAAACATTTGTGGTGATAAAATTTCTGCAGTAAAAGCTTGTGGTGAAAGAATGAATGCTGTGAATGCTCTAGGTGATAAGATTTCAGAAGTAAATGCATTTGGTGTTAAATGTCTAGCTCCAAGTGCCATAGGACTTAAAATAGCAGGGACAAATGCATACGGAGATAGTGTACCAATCTAAAATTTCACTGGTTTCTTATGTCCTTATAGTTAAGATTCAACACAACAAATTCTACACTCTCCCTAACGATTCATATTTTACCTTAAAAATAAAAAATGTTTCATTTTTCTTGAATTTTCATAATAAACTGAGCCCGAGCACCTTCGGCGCTCTGCAACGCTTCTGAATGAACACCTGCGGCGCTTTCGACTGCCAATTCAAGTGTAGCGCTCCCGAGCGGCGCTTATGATAGTTTGGCTAACCCCTATTACCCACAAAATCCTAAAAACTTTTCCAACAGGAATGGAACTTCGGCTCAAAATCTTGTGTAGACCACAGAATGGAAGGCATAGCATTGAAAAACTTCTTGGTACCTGATCAATGAGAGATTTTCATGTGAAGGTGCCAACCAAAATAATTCTTACCATTTCCATGTTCCTCAGGTTCCGAAGAAGGTAAAGCATCTTGACTTGCATATTGTCTTGGATGGAAGCGTTGCTAGCTTGCTGTGGGTGGTTGGCAAATGCGAGACGTACCATCTGTTGAGCAAATGATCCCATGGATTTCTTCTTCCATTTCTCACGTCAAATTCTCGTGTTCTGCATTCCCTGTTGAAAAATTTTAAGGATTTTTATGAGTAATAGGGGTTAGCCAAACTATCATAGCGCTCTCGAGCAATGTTCCGAGCATCGCTTCCGAGCAGCGTTTTTCAAACTGCATCACTGATTTTAAATTTTATAATCGTTTTTATATTGATAAATCCTTTCAATCAATAATTTAATTGAATCAGGCAACGTTGCCTGATTCAATTGAATTTGATTATTAACACGATTGATAAAACATTAGAAAATTCAAATTTTTAAGTTTTTTTATTTCCGTTGATTCGATTTCCTTCAAAATCACACAATTCCTTCGGATTCGTGTCCCCCATACTCAAACCCCCGAGTACAAAAAATCAGCCGATTTGGAGAAATTGATGAAAATTCGATTTTTTTACCCCTTGGTCTCTCAATGAAAAAAATGGAAAAAATTTGTTCACCAAATTTCATAAAAAGTGGTGTCAAACGTTTTAGAATTTTGCCCTGATCACGATGGAATATTGCCATAAGGGTTTAGATCGCACCTTAAAAAGTTAGTCCGGACAGACATTACACGTTTTATATAAGAAGATCATACATTTACAAGGGGGCCAGATAATTCTATCTAAAGCGTCATGGTTTTCCAAATCATACTTTTTAATTTGACGACCTTTTTTTGGCCGACGTCAACATAACGCAAGATTCTCAAGTTTTGCGTTATATCCAGCTTTAACATAACGCGAAGGGCCGAAAAATTTTGCGTTATGGTCGACCCCCTTGCGTGATGTATATATATGTCATTTTTGGATAAAAATCACAAGGGGAGACCATTATGTTTTTTCGTGAAGGGAAGGGGGCGTGCGTCATGATTTTCAAAAATTTGTGCGTTATTCCCCCTCCCCGGGTCATCCGGGGGTTGTAAATGTATAAAGAAGATATCAATAAAAATGGCTACCTTTTTGAATGGACTTTTGAATTCTCTTATAAACTTAGTGGCTAAAACCTACCACAAAAAATTCCGGTGTAAACAATTCCGTAACAAATGCAAATGGTGAAAGAACAAAGCCACCTACTGCAACTCCATCATTTATTCGAGTTTCGAAAACAAACGGTTCTAACACTTCAAAATCTTTTGGACGCTCAGGTCCTCCCTCAACTGGAGGTCTTCTTATACGTCCAGGACGTGTTCCATTTCTTGTACCGGTGAAATTACGAGGAAAGATAGTTGTAGTAGTCATTGTAAAAAGCGTATTAGTGGTATTGCTGGGTGACATCGTTGTTGTCGTACTAAGATTTATAGCTGTTGCAGGGCTAGGGCTTATGATGGTTGTAGAAGTAAGAGTTGTTGCAGCTGTTGCAGTAGTCCCAGTAGATATAGGATTCATAGTTGCAGTAGGTGTTGAAGTTGGCTCTTGTCTTTTATATCTCTCCCATTCTTCACCATTTTCAAGCTCTGGATTGAGTCTAGCAAGTTTTCTGATAGTCTCTTCCAGTATTAGTTCTTGTTCGTCATCTGGTAGGCTTGTCATGCTGACAACTTTTTCCAAATTATTTAAATTGTCTAAAATAAGGTTTTATGATTTAGACCATAGGTCGACAAGGTGGGGAGGGGGGAGACCCCCGGTGAGTGGTCCCCACTACCTCATTAAATTCGGCTAAGATTTTAATAAAAAAGGACCTTTTTAGCTTGAGGTAGTCTTCTGACACCCAATTTTTATGGACCACCTCACATGTTCAGCGGGGTCAATCCCTTAATTTTGGATACATGAGTGAGTGGGTCAGGGGGAGTTCCCCTTGCTGACCTATGATTTAGACAAAACACGTTACTTTTTCCATAGATTAGCTCAAGTTGCTCTTTACTTAAGGAAGCATAGCCTTTTTGTTTTAAAGCTTCTTTCTGCTTAAGTTGATAAGTTTTTGACAGATAGTCCCAATTTTGCTGGCCAAGTTCTAATTTTTCGACTAAAGGAAGCATATTGCTTTGAAGATGTTCCATCTCTGGTTCTAGGCGCTTTATCACATTTCCCAATACTTTTGAGGCGCCACTGATTTCCATGAGCACATCTAGCCAGCGGTTTTTCTCTTCTTCATCAGTGTTAATTATCTATTTTGCATTGCCTGTTTGTAAAAGAAATCAATAGAATACCTCAAATAAGCGTGGTAATGAAATAAAGCCATCTTCTTGAAAGCTTAATACAGTTGGAGATAATATACCAGATTTCTTGTTATTCATTTTTGAAGGAAAAACAGGAAAAATCTTAGGTGATAGGAGTGAGAAATTAGTGTCTCCTCTATCCTAAATTTTTGACTCGTTAAAGCTGTAGCTAGGAATAATAATATGACATGGAAATTTTTTCTCGACATAGGCGTTTTGGACTTCGGGATAGGGGGTAGGATTGCACAAGATATGTAGAGAATGACTGTCATATAACTACGCAGAGATGCATCAAAAAAGATATCAGGGATCACTAATCAAATTGAAGGGGGTGTAACTATATGGAGAGTTGACTGTAGTTGAAGCCATCTGTGGGTCAAGGGCGGTGAGGCCTAGAATAAGTGCATAGTTTACCTACCGGAGCAGAATTTATCAGCGCCAAAATTTCTTCGAGAAAATCCAATTTCTGTGATTCAAAGACCTTATATTTAACGGGTAATTTAAGCGATTTTAAAAATCTAAACTTAAAGTTTAGTTTATGTTAATAAAAACCTACCTTGAATTTTCTTTGTTTAGCCTTTTCATGTAGCCAGAACATTTCTCAATCATTTTTACATAATCTCGAATTTTACGAAGATTTTCAATATTTTTGCTAGTATATGAAGTTTTTTGTGGCCTTGAATCTAAAAGTAGTTTGTTGGAAAGGCACCATTTCAGTCTTGAAATAATGATTAGGAATGTAAAAAGTTTAGAAAATTTTCGGGGTCCTTAAAGGACTAGTACAGTAATTTACAACCATATGAAAAAATGATATATTCGAAAAGATCATGAAAAATGGAGCATTTTTTGTTTTTATGGCATGTTCTGAATCGTTGTAGTTTTCGAGATAATTGCGTTTGAATTTGTTACAAGCTCTTCGTTGTAGTACACAAACTGTTTTGAATTTTTTGCAAAAAATCGATTTTTTAAATTTTCATAAAATGAACGTTGTAGCAATGTTTTATAGTTAAATGAGACGAACAAAATGACACCAAAATTATCCAATTTAATCATTGTTTTAGGTTATTGAAACGAAAACATGATTCAGGGTTTTCGTTTCAATAACCCAAAGCAATGCTCAAATTGGATAATTTTGGTGCCATTTTGTTCGCCTCATTTAGCTATAAAAAATTGTTACAATGTTCATTTTATGAACATTTAAAAAATTGATGCAAAAATCGATTTTTCCGCAAAAAATTCGAAAAAGTTTGTGTATTACAACAAAGAGTTTGTACATAATTCAAAATTTCAAACGTAATTATCTCGAAAACTACAACGATTCACAACATGCCGTAAAAACAAAAAATGCTCATTTTTCATGATCTTTCCGAATATATCATTTTTTGTGTTTTTTTCGTTTTCAACTTACCCATGGTATCACGTTTATGAAGCTTCCTAATTCTTTTTTCGAAATATTTCTTTGCTTGTCTCGGATCTAATATTTAAAAAACCATCATTTTCGTTTTTAACTTACCTCTGACATCTCGTATATGAAGCTTCTTTATTCTTTTTTCAAAATAACTTTTTTCATAAAAATCTTGTTCATATGTTAAATTTTCGTCTTGATAATCATCATAACTTTCCTTGGCAGGATACAAAAGTTTTTTCTTGGCTGAGAAGGTGATATTTAATTTGCGTGAACTCTTTTCAGGTCCTGGGTATGATTTTGGGAACAGAAAAGATGCGTATTTATCCCAAAATGCTGGCTCTGGATCAAGATTTTCACTAATAACATGCATGTTATCTCTAGCATTCATTAAGGTGGCTACACATTTAGCAAGTGCTACAGGAGTTTTGGCATCACTCTCACATTGATTGTAAATCAGTTTTTCCATATGTGGAATGTTTAATGACAATAAAGTTTTGGCTTTAGACTAAAATATTCGCGTTTTTGCTTTTTTTTAATGGTGAAAATTTCCTAAATGTAGATCGAGCATTAGTTATAGGTCTCAGTAGCACAATGGTAGTGCACTTGGACGGTAGCCAGGTGGTCCGGGTTGAGTCCGAAAACTTTTGCCTAATTTAAAATATATATAAAATTTCGGAGCTGTACGGCCTGGGGGGGGGGGGTGCACTTAACGTGACTC
>JAQGBS010004104.1:0-10673 GCA_034698545.1 Acrobeloides obliquus
GGGTTATTCCTTTTTCTTTTTATAACTTTTGGATCTTGTACCCCCCCCCCCCCCCTCCCAAGAAAAAATCCTGGATACGGCACTGTCCTGCACCATCAACGCTGAACTTTTTATCTTGACGGAAAATGACCTATACCTTTGAATTCTCAGCTAACGCCGGCTGCGAACCAAGATCTATTGAAACAACGCCTGTAATCAAATTAAATGGACCGGCTATAGTAATGCCCAAAATTGTCATAAACACAGTGTTTGCAAGCTTGCTAGCGCTAATATCTTCATAGGCAAATAAAGTTACTAAAGAGGTTAATAACATAATTTGTATCACAACACTTCTGTGACCGAGACGATCCTGTAAAGTTATTTTCTTGATTAGAAATTGAAACAAGACTAGTGTTGAGCGACCAAAAGCCAACATAGATATATACCACAACGGTTTTTTGCTAAAATTGAAGGAAATTCGAAATTTTAAAAACGGATCATGCCATTCGGCTCAGCTCGCCGAGACGAGTAGAACGAATACCATGAAATGGGTTTTCCATCTCGAGTCCATGATTGAGTGGCTAAAGTGACAGATTTGTAGTTTATAAGCTAGGGTTCGAATTCCACTTTGAATTTAAAGTTGTTATGGTATTCACTCTATTCGTCTCGGTGAGTTGAGTCAAATGGCATGACTCATTTTTAAAATTTCGAATTTTCTTCAATTTTAGCATATAAACCGCTTTGCGTTTGTGTCCATATTGGTCGCCAAAATCTAGTCAAAACAGTTCCTGCATGTATAGGGGGTACTAATTAGTGCCCCTATTCATGTATGTTTCTTACCGATATGATTCCGCCGACTATTGACCCAACAATCCCACCAAAATCAAACCATGCAGATAGTTGATTGGCATCAGCTTCATGCCAAGAATATTTGTGCGTTAAATAATAAGGTAGCCAAAAGAAAAATGCATAGTTGACTAATTTTAGGCATGCTGTACAAAGGCAATACTAAAATTTGAATGTAGTGAAGTAACCAGAATTTGTTAGGTGAGGGGATAACCTGATTCCTTAACAAGTTGTTTGGGTTCTTTTTAGGTTCTAGTCATTAGTCCTGTTCAAGTGCAGCCTTGGGAGGGGGGGGGGAATTAGGTAAAAAGCTCATTTCTCTATTGAATTTTGGCCAAAAATTCCATCTTTCTTATATATCCATCATTATGCTTTGAACTGTTATGCACATCCATCAAATCAGCTTGCGTCTTTTATATTTTTGAACACAAGAAATTTTCAGTTTGGGGGCATGCCACCCTTTGCCCCTCCTTGGATACGCCACTGAAGGGGGCATGACATCTCAAAGCCAAAAATTTCGTACGAAAAATGTCATTTTTGGCCAGAATTCGATAAATTTCTATCATAGGTCGGCAAGGGTGGGGAGGAGAGGGACCTCCGATGCGGTGGTCCCCTCCCCCCAACTCCCCATTAAATTCGTCTAAGATTTAAAAAAACGACCTTTTTTTAGCCGACATCCAATTTTTATGGACCATTTCATGTTCGGCATGGTCCATGCGGTGATCCCCCCTCAATTTTGGGTCTATGCGTGCGTCGGTCAGGGGGAGACTCCCCCTTGCCGACCTATGATTTCTATAGAAAAATGAGGGTTTTACCTAGGTACGCCCCAAAATAAAATCCTAGAACCGCTACTACAGCCCACTAAAAAAACCTGCGTTCAAAAAAAGAACGTATTCTAAGAGAGGCTGTGAATTTTTCCTTGTCTGGCTTACCATCAAAACATTGGGCAACAAAATTGCTTCTAATATAGTAATAGGCCGACTTCCTGCTGTTGCTCTTTGTGGAACATCATTTTCATCTTCAACCGGTCTAAAAATTTCATTCACAATAAAATAAAAGTCTTACTCATTCGCAATTTCTTCATAAAAATGCTCATCTTTTGGCTGCGTGTCCACGAATAAATATAACACCAAGGCACCAATAAATATAAAAACGGTATTGAAAGCAAAGGTGTACTAAAATTCGATAAAAATGGATTGTCATAAGTTGGAGAAATTTTTTGTTATCCCTTGTAAGCTTTGTGACAGAATTCAACAGCTCCAAATCTTTGTGACCGAGACGAGGTTCGAACCCGCAACCTTTGGCATAAAGGTCCAGTGCTCTACTACTGAACTACAAGGCCACAATATAGTCCGTTTCCGCCTATAAGATCAAAAAGTCTGCTGACAATGGCCAAGCGGATAAAGAAGATCTAGCAAGTTAAGCAACGTTGGGCCAGAGGTTCGATCTATCGGATGAGGCTAGCTCATAGACTAGCGAGAGGCAAAACTGAAAGGCCTGCGGCTAGAGGTTCAACTAGGGCAAAAATTTTGATTTTCAAAAAAATTTGCAGCAAAAAATTTTGCTCCATTGTTTGAAACTATTTTTTTGAAAATCAAAAGTTTTACCTAGTGAGATCGAACTTGCGGGTACAACGTTGCTTAACTTCCCGGATCGGACGAGCAGCTTCCTTATCGACTTAACCATCGCAAGCGGTCTTTTTGTATTTGATGGACGGAAACGAACTATACAAGTGTAACAGTTGAACTGTATGGTGTTGTTCGAGAGTGGTTACACAAGATTGTTTATTAGCTGCATATATCGGGTAAGGCTAGTTCATAGACTAGCGACAGGTAAGACTGAAAAGCCTGTGGCTATTCGCCTAGGCTAAGTGTTTACTAGACTAGTTCTAGTGTGTCTATGGCCTCGATGTTACAACACATTTTGGGGCCTACACAAGGTCACACGATCCAAGATCTGTCAAATCTACTTATGACTATTGTAGGAAAAACAAAATACTTCATATCCAAATGCAAGAACTACAGAAACTAATAAAGCTCCAAAGATATTCCCAGCTGAAGCATTAGCTGCCCATATACCAAGGATAAAACCTCTATTACTAGCGGAAAACCAATGCGCCTAAAAAAATCGAATCCTCTGAAAAGTTAAGCGTTTTTTTACCATGATAGCTACCAAATTTGGCCATCCACATCCTTGAAAAATTCCGAAAAATATGTATATCAAGATATAATAAGGTACTGAGTAGAATACTAGCAAATAAGGCAAAGTGCCGAATAAAAAGAGCTAAAATTGTGCTTATATATTAAGTATAACATTAAACCAACCCATTCGGAAAAGCAAAAAAGTCAGCAAAAAAATTTCCGCCACTCCTCCCCTCAAAGCCAAAATTAATGCTTTGATGGGGTTTCTTTAATGACTTTCTTGAAATCAAACAAAAAATTTTGACCCATGCGGAACCGAACCCTCGACCGTCTGAGCGAAAAGTAAGACGCTTGCGACGGCGTCCGAAACTTTAAAAAAAAGTCTGGCGCCGTTATGTCCACTATAGCCGAATGGCTAGGAATGTGGACAAAAAAAGTTAAATGGACGCAGGTGGGATTCGAACTTGGAGCTTCATTTTCAATTGTCCACGTTCCTAATCATTCGTCCATAACGGCGCCAACTTTTTTTAAAGTTTCGAACGTCATGCTACACCTTAGTTGACGATTTTTTTAATTGCAGACAATGCCCTATATCAAAAAAACGTACTGTAATACCAGAACCAATCATTCCAAGCAAGACAACTGTTTTTGGATTTGATCGATCGCCCAACCATCCCCAGAAAAACATAGACTAAAACAATTTTTTAATCTTAACAAATTAAGTGGTAGTTTTTTTACCGCAGCATAAAAGATCATAAATATGGCATCCAAACTTCCAAGGAAAAATTCAGCATCTTTTTTGTTGTCGAATAAAGGCTAAAATTGTTGTTTTGTTGTTTAGCAATAGTTTTTTGCAGTTGTACAGGCTGGTCCAAAAAACAGGATTTTTCGATTTTTGTTGATTTTTTCAAAATTTTTCAAGTTTTTTTATTTTCACCAGAATAAGCCTATAGCACATTAGCGAACCTTGAAAACGCTTTTCTGACCCTGGTTCAAGAAAGAAATGTGTATAGAAACGAAAAAAGTTAATTCAAAATTAAGAAAGTGTTTTCAAAATTCCATGATGTGACAATCAATTTCTCGCATAGTAATCTCCAAAATATTGTTACAGGGTGGCGCAAAAAAGTGATTTTTGCAATTTTTTTCAAAAATTTTCAAGTTTTTTAATTTTTATCAAAATAACTACAGGGGTTTTTCTATGCGAGAAATCGATTGCGATCATTGCCGGCACGTAAAAACGCTTCCTAGATAAAGTTTGAAAAAATCGTTTAAAAATCTCATGTTTGGGCCACCCTCTATTTTTATGAGAATTAAAAAAATTGAAAATTTTTGAAAAAATCGCAAAAATTCAGTTTTTTGGGGACCACTTTGTAATTTACTTTATGTCTAGGTGTAGTTTGATTAGTGTCATTCGTCCCTTCCAGCCAATCATTTACAATCGAAGCTTTGACACCACTGAGATTCTTTCTGGTCGAGTGATAGAGGGCATAACTAAAAGACTGTTAAAATCTGTCAAAAAATCATGAATTACCTCAAAAAAGTAAGTGTAAACACTATTAATTGTTGCTTATTAAGCACCATTTTTACTCTATGGCAAGAAAATGTTTTAGGCAAGAAAATACGAAAGATAGAAATGAGAAATTTTCTACATCTTCTCATTAAATTTTCGAGCCAGCATTTTATTATTGTATTATTTTTTGTACATTTTTATTGAAATACAATAGCAAAGTGAAAATTTTCGTTTGATTATGTAGTGTAGTTTGAAGTTCAATCGGCAATAGATAGGGTGGTGCAAAAAAGTGCACTTTTGTGATTTTTTGGGACTCGGAAATTTTTTCTAAAAATGACCCCTCTAAGGGTAATTTTATGTGTGGAATCGATTTCTAGCATACCCGAATCTTGAAAATATCTCCATAGCCCTGAATCAGGGAATATTTGAGTTTTTGAAGCAAAAATGTTCATCTTTCGCATTTTTATCTGGAAATCTTTTTTGTGTTTTCCCCTGGACTATGGTCAGGGGGAGAATTTTCAATAATCGGGAATGTGTTTAATAAATTCCCCACATAAAATAACCCCAAAAGGAGTTATTTTTATTAATGATCGATTCCGTCTCGTCCCAAAAATCCCGGGATTTTTGGCATCCCGTCCCGAAATTTTGGGATGAAGCTCGATCCCGTCCTGGATCCCGACCTTCCCAGACTCAGTCCCGTCCCGTTCAGGATAAAAAAACACCCCTAAAAATACCCCTCTCCCCAAATTTTTATACCCCTAAAATGGATTAAAAAATTATAAAAAACGGGTTAAATTTTTTTAAATTTAACCCATTTTTTTATAAAGTTGAGTTTGAAAAATTGAAAAAAATCATCTTGGTCCCCTTTATGTTGTTTTCAAAAATTTTCGAAAAAACTGAAAAAATTTACCTTGGGAGCCAAGGTAAATTTTTTTCAAACCCCGTCCCGCAAATCCCAGGAATCGATTTCATATCGTCGAAAAATTTACCCCTTCGTTCCACCCATTTTTGGACTCAAATCCCCTACTTCGAAAAATCCAAGTTTGGTTTCTTGATGATGATCGCCGGTCTTCGAACGAAAATCCTGCCATAGCCCATCTCGAAAAATCCCGTCCCAGCCAAGAGGGGGAGACGGGATTTTCAATCCCGAACTCGGGATCGAACACTAATTTTTATAACCCCAAGAGAAATTATTTTAAAAAAAATTTTGCTCAAATTTTTTTGCCTAAAAATCACAACAGTACAATTTTTCCACCACCCTGTATTTTATCGAAGAAAATTAGCGAAAATATAAAATAAATCCATCTGCATTTGCAACTAGCTTTTTTGCTCGTAAACAAGTGTATTTACTAGAAAATTTCTTCATGTATAAATTTCCGTCTTGTTGATTTCATTTTTAACTACAACAAGTGGCTTTATTTTAGTATTGATTTTTTTAATTTTTGCTAAAATTCGCTTTTTAAGATTATTGTTATTATATAAAAAAATGAAAATCTTGTTTATTCTCGTGTTTCTTCTTCTTATGCGCCGAGTGTTAGCAGAACAAGACACTTTGGGAAATCTCAAAAATGACTGTTCAAGCACAGATCTAGTCGAATGTTTTTCCACAAATTTCACTTTTAGAACTATAACCGCAGGATTGGGTGTTCCGGCTGAACTTTTGGCACATATTTCTGCTCGATAACTGATTGAAATTTTTTTCTTTACTAAAGGGGGCACACCCCATTCGGTGATCGAAAAAATTTTTTTATAAATGACCCTATAGAGGTAATTTTGTGCGGGGAATCGATAGCGCGCATTCCCGAAACGTAAAAACGCTTCTCTGATTCAGGGAAAAATTGTTTTTTTACGGCGAAAATTTTGCTGAGAACTTTATTTTGTATACATTATTTGTGATGTGCACGACCCATTTGCAACTAAAAATTCTTAAAGGGGAGAGGGTAAACTTTCAACAGCACTTTCGAAAAAAATTTTTTTGAATTTTTGCAAAAATGACTTTTCTAGGGGTAATTTTATGCGAGAAATTGATTGAGCGCATTCCCAAATCGTGAAAATGCTTTCTTGATCCTGATTCAGGGAATGGAGTGGGTGTATTGAAGCGAAAATCAAACATTTTCGAATTTTTATGAGAAAACCGTTGATTCTTAGGTTTTTCTAGACGGGGAATCGATTGCGCACATTCCCGAACCTTGAAAACGCTTCCTTGACCCTGATTCAGGGATGAAATCGGTGTATTGAAGCGGAAATCCGAAAATGTTTGATTTTCGCTTCAAAACACCGATTTCTTTCCTGAATCAGGGTCAAGGAGCGTTTTCAAGGTTCGGGAATTCGCGCAATCGATTTCTCGCATAAAATTACCTCTAGAAAAGTTATTTTTACAAAAATTCAAAAAAAAATTTTTTCGGAAGTGCTGCTGCAAAGTTTAATAGCAAAGTTTTCGTTGTAAAAACTAATTTTTCTCTAAATAAGAGTCAGTGAAGCGTTTTCATGTTCCGGAAATGCACACAATCGATTCCCTCACACAAAATTCCCCCTATAGGGTCATTTAAAAAAATTTTAGATCACCAGACGGGGCACTCCCTTTAATGTATAAAATGTATATATATTTAATTTTTATTAAATAATAAACTGTTTATTTTTAAAAACCTTTCATTTTAAGGTGCGACATCAATTAAAAATTTAAATTCTCGCCATAGCAGGATTTCGTTTCAATACACAGACTTTTAACGAAAAATTCTATGCGTTTTCTAGATTTTTCAATACGCGCAATCGATTCCTCGCATAGAAAAACTCCATGTAGGGTTATTTAGGAAAAAATTTAAAAAAATTTATTTGCGAAAATCTGGTCGAAAAATCGCAAAAGTGTGGTTTTTAGTCACCCTGTAATTTTTTAAACACAAGAAAATTTTAAGCTCATTATGAGTATGAGCCGCTCATACTAACGAACATTTTTTCGAGATTCCACACAAACCATAAATTTAAAATCATGATAAAGATATTCCATTCATCAACAAAGAGCAGCATCGAAACTAGTTTTACAAGCCCCAAATCCGGATCTTAATAAGCGGAAGATTACGCAGGTCTTATTCAATTTTACGTGGTTAGTTCGGTTAGATAAAAGGCAAGAAATCTCGGAAGACTATTTAGTTCATAATATGAACAGGTTTTTGAAGAAGAACATAGACTTTTTGTTAGGAAATAGCCCATCCCCCACCCAGTAACAGTATATAACCATGGAAGGGGGATAGTCACGTAAGCAGAAGGGTTGGCTAGGGGGTGGGGCACTTCCCAAAAAGGTTCGATTTTCCCAAAAAAACATAAGGAGAACCCTTATGATTAGAGATTTTTTCGGATCTTCGATAGGAGTTTTCTTAAAGGATGATATAAAATATGTTTTAGGTTGGTCCAATCAATATAGGCATGGTTTTGCATTTTGCTACAAGGGATTTTGTTAAATTTTGGCCTACTAGGGGGCACCTGCCCCACCCACGTGAAAATGTTTCCTTGTCCCTGATTCAGAAAAAATATAGATTGTTTTAACCTTTTTTATATTAGTACTTGATTTGAAAAGACGGTTTACCATCAACAAGCCTGTGTGGTGCAGTGACAAAGTAGCGGCTTATTGGCCTCAAAGGTCGCTGGTTCGAATGCCACTTGGAGCCAAACTTCTTGTTTCCCTGAATCAGGGTCATCCCTAAAAATGATCTTTTTAGAAAAAAATTTTTTCTTGGATTAGGCCATAAATGTCATCCCCTTTAATTTATTTTTTACATTTTTAGACCAAAAATGGTGGAGCCAGGCTATGTGGCCACTGGAATTACATTTACTATCTCACTGGGTATGATCATCATATGTGGACTGGTGACAAATTCTATGTTTAATGACATCAATAGTTTGTATGAAGAGGTTATGGACGACATGGCTGAGTTCAATGTAGGTGAAAATTTTGGAATTTCCCAAATTTGGCCAATTTAGGACCTGACAGACAAATCCTGGGATGAGATGATGTTAATGGCTGATATCGTCCCTAATAAAAACTCGCAAAAAGCTTTTGACAGCATTTTTAGGGCAAAAAGACAACAATGGCCTGCCCATTGCAGTATGTTTTATGATTCTTTTTGCCAAAATTTATTACTTTTTTTAGATTGTGGAGCTCGAGCTAGTACTTGTGCTAGCGGACCACCTGGTCCACCTGGAGAAGATGGTCCAGATGGAGGTTAGTCAGAATTGTAGCACAGGAAAATCCAAAATTTTAGAACACGGTGCCCCTGGCGCTCCTGGACCTAAAGGAATGCATGGAGTCGCTCTAGGACAACAACTCTATGGCTCGGAATGTGTCAAATGTCCAGCTGGTGCAGCAGGACCTCCAGGACCGCCTGGACCTTCTGGAATTCCTGGACCATCAGGACCGCCTGGATTAAAAGGAGCCACTTTATTGGCTGCTGGTCAGCCTGGCTTGCCTGGACCACCTGGAGATCATGGTGAAGAAGGACCGGATGGTATAAAAATTTGCATTTTTCTTTTTTTCATCCAAGTTTAGGCCTCCCTGGACCTCCTGGACCACCTGGTCAAAATGGAATTCGAGCTATTCCTGGACCACCAGGACCTCCGGGTACCCGAGGTTTCCCCGGACCACCAGGAAATAGAGGAGAACCAGGACTTGCAAATGACGGTGGTGCTAGAGGTCCACCAGGACCACAAGGATCAGCTGGATTTCCTGGTATCCCCGGACCAAGAGGACCACCCGGACCGGTAAGATTTTTTATTAAATTTTTAATAAAAACTTAATTTATTAGCCCGGTCTCGCAGGGGTTCCTGGAAACGACGCTTCTTATTGTCCTTGTCCACATCGTGGATCCTATGTCGAATCTCGTCGCAACCAAGAATATCAAAAAGCATTTTTCAGACTTATTAGGTGAAACTTTATTTTTTTAAAGAAATAAAATATAATAAACCATTAGACAATATACATATAATAGTGGGGCGCCACCCCATTTGCCCCACGTTATACAGTTGCCCCACCAACTTGCCTCACAACTGTATAACGTGGGGCAAATGGGGTGGCGCCAATAGTGGCATAGCCAAGGGGCACGGGTCCCGAAAATTGCGAAAAAGTCACTCAAATTTAATGCCTTCGGTAAGGCGCTAGAAAAATTTATCGCAAAACGCCAAAAGTCGCGGATTCGAAGCAGCTTACCAATTTTTGAAATCACGTGCGTAACTTTTTCGCAATTTTCGGGACCCCTGTGGGGTGAGCCATTCATGGAAAATTGAAAATTTTTGTAACTTTTTTCATGGAATTGTTACTTTTCTCCGAACCTGATCTGGCTAATCCACTGGCATAAAAAACAAGACTATTCACAATTATGCTGAAACGTAAGATTTTCTATAGGAGGAGGTTGAATGGGCATAGTTGAATGAGATGTACCGGGAAAAGTTTGATAATATTGGTTATTTTGAGGATACACGCTATACTGAGCAGTTGTGACGGTGCAGTAGGCTTGGGCTTGTGTAGAAGGGTGATAGGTTTGTGGTTGATAGGGGTAATTTTGAGAATGATGGATTTGTTGTTGAGGTGGGTAGTATTGGGCTTCATGCATATGGCTCCATGAAGCTGACGCAACAAGAGGCTGGCGAGGTGTTACTGATGGCTGGGGGGTCTAAAAAATTAAATGTATCATGCGCGAATAAGCTGCGCTCCCTTCCCCGGAATTATTTGGTTTGAAAATTTTTCCTTCCTCACACTTGCCTCGGTGGTGCAGTGACAAATTCGTTGCCACAAGGTATCGGGTTCGGATCCCGCTTGGAGACAATTTGTTTAAATTGTCCAAGCGAGGTTCGAACCCACGACCTTGTGGCTACAAAGCCGTTGCTTTGTCACTGCACCACCAAAGCAAGTTTAAAAGAGGAAAAATTTTCAACCCAAGTAATTCTAGGGAAAAAGATTTCGCCAGAATTCCCCCCGGAAATCTGGATAAATCCGAATTTATTCGGGGGAATCCGAACCCTGAAATGTCTCATGTGCAAATAACGCCAATCCAACACTTCTAGGTCTTTATTTCTGCATCACCCTTATCAGAAGGGATCAAAATTTCTTTCTTCCTTACCAAACTCCCTTGTGGTGTCCAACTTTCATTATTCATTCTATCATCGAACATTTCCGTTAACGTATACGAACAAGGTGCCCGAAGTAATCG
>JAQGBS010004105.1:0-10671 GCA_034698545.1 Acrobeloides obliquus
GCTGGTGTTGTAGCTTCGTGGGTAGTCGATGTTGTATGTTTATAAGTAGTGGTATGTTCTGGTGTAGTTGATGTTGTGGGTTCTATCGTAGACGTACTAGTCGTTGGTTTCATAGTTGTAGGTTCTGGGGTTGTTGGCTTTGATGTCGTTGATGTAGTGGTTGTTGGTTCAGGTGTTGTACTCGTAGTTGTTGGCTCTCGTGTAGAGCTTGTAGTTGTAGATGGTTCGGCGGTTGTTCTTGTAGTAGTGGTAGTTTCTAGAGTTGTACTAGGTCTCGTAGTCGGTTCTGATGTGCTACTAGTTGTTTTTGGTCCTTCTGTAGTACTTGCAGTAGGTTCAGGAGTTGTCGTGGTAGTAAGCTCTGGTGTTGTGCTTGATCTAATTGTCGTTTCAACAGTTGCACTGGTGGGTGTTGATTGCTTAGTTGATTTAGTAGTTGGTTCTTCTGTAATTGATGTACTTGTAGTCATCTCCTCTGTCGTTTTAATACTTGTCGTATGCTCGAGTGTCGTAGAGATAATTGTTGTGGGTTCCGGCGTAGTTCTGGTACTAGTTGTAGGCTCAGGAGTTGTACTAGTTGAAGCCGTCGGCTCCAGTGTGGTACTTGGTGTAGTCGTAAGTTCTGTAGTAGTTGTAAAACAAGGCCCCCCTGGACATAGTGCAAAACAATCAATGCCAGGTTTTAATGGTGTTACCGGATCTCCTTGCGTTGTGTCTCCATTAACCGAATAAAGGTACCAATTCCCATCTACCCCGCATTGAAATTCTACACTTAATACACCATTTGCCGTTGGATAGCCGCCGTATACTGGCTAAATTTATTAAGTTGTATAATTTTGTATGTTTTTTAAAAATAGGTGTTTTCAACAAACAAATTTTCGCGCCGGTAGGCGGGGGGAGTTAAGATGATTTTTGAAAATTTTTTAAAAACTCGAAAAAATTGCCTTAGCCTCCCTTATTTTTGGAAAATTTTCGAAAAAACAAGGGAGACCAAGATAAAAATTTTTTAAAGTTTCCCATTCTTGGAGACTTGCTTCGCCACTGCATGCAGCGCTGATTTTTAACTTTATTTAAAAATTATATCCACTTGACCTAAATTTCCCTTTTTCCAACAAAAAAGTGCCAAATTTAACATTTTTTCATACAAAAAATTGTAATTTTCTGAGCATTTCAAGCATTTTGCAAAATAATTTCGCCTGTGGCGCTGTTTTTTGATTTCCCTCTAGAATTTCCATATAAAATTTTCGAATACCAAGGTTCCTAATGGTTTCCCTACCTTATGTTTTTGCTCGAAATTTTTGGATTTAAAAAAATCCAAATGTTCCCTCATTACGATTTTTCACAAAAAATGTCCATTTTTTTCAACAAAATTTTTCATTTTCTAAGCATTTTTAGCTTAAAAACTAGCATTTGTCAAAAAAAATTTTCCTGCGGCGCTGGCTCTTTAACTTTCTAAAAATTACACCCAATTTGTCCTAAATTTCACATTTTTTTAACAAAAAAGCCAAATTTGGTGCAAGGCCCCAGGGCTTGCCTAATTTCTTTCCTAAAACGTTGATGGAACCTCAATCTAATAAATCCATATCAAGGCCCCGGGACTTCATTTGAAAAATTTTTCTAAAAGCGTTGGGAACCCAAAAATTGGTGCTTTTTCAAAAAAATACATGAATTTTGGGCTCCCAACAATTTTAGAAAAAAATTTTTCAAATGAAGTCCTGGGGCCTTGATATGGATTTATTAGATTGAGGTTCCATCAACGTTTTAGGAAAGAAATTAAGCATCTAGCTTTTAACCTCTGAGAGAAAAGCTCAGCCCCATTTTTGGAGCCTGCGAGAATCCTCCCGGGTCCCTCTAGCTATACCACTGTACTGCACTCGTAAAGCCCCTCTCGCCCCTTCTTCCTGATTAATTCTCTTACATAAGCTAATCCATTAGTAGCCATATAAGCAAATATATCTTGTTGTCCACCATTTACATAGCCAGAACATGTTACTGTTGTAAGACATCCACCACTAGTAGAGGGGGTAATAGTTTCAACTCCAATTGTAGTATAAGGTGCTGTTGCAGGATTACTCGCATTGCTCATTGCTATACATCTAGTAGTGCTACACGTTGAAATTGTTGTAGTGGGTGTAGTCGTAGTAAGCTCCGGTGTGGTGCTTGTTGATGTAGTGGGTTCTGGCGTAGTACTGGTACTAGTTGTAGGCTCAGGAGTTGTACTTGTAGTTGTTTTAATTTCTTGCGTCGTACTAGTCGTGGTTATAGGTTCTGATGTCGTGCTCTTAGTTGTAGTAGGCTCTGGAGATGTACTAGTTGAAGTAGTCGGCTCCAGTGTGGTACTTGGTGTAGTCGTAAGTTCTGTAGTAGTTGTAAAACAAGGCCCCCCTGGACATAGTGCAAAACAATCAATGCCAGGTTTTAATGGTGTTGCCGGATCTCCTTGTGTTGTGTCTCCATTAACCGAATAAAGGTACCAATTTCCATCTACCCCGCATTGAAATTCTACACTTAATGCACCATTTGCCGTTGGATAGCCACCGTATATTGGCTAAATTTATAGAGTTGTATAATTTTGTATGTTTCGAGAGTCGTTAATCACCCAATATGATATAATATCTATAACCCCAGTGTCGTTTTAGATTCCGAGAATACAGGGGAACCAAGTCTGGTGGCACTCTTTTTAAATTTTCTCTGACCAGGTCAGCCAAAACATATGAAAAATCTTTAGGATTTTTCTGACTTTCAATCGGAATGGGGTTGATGGGGAATCAAAGGCGTATTTAGGTTCAAATTAGAGGGGGACATTTTTAAAATTTGAAAAATCATAAGGTGGACCCTTATTTATTTTTTGGATCCTATTTTTCTCTCCTAAATTATTTTTCCCCTAAAATGCTTATAATTCTTTAAAAAATTTCTCTTACATAAACTAATCCATTAGTAGCCATATAAGCATATATATCTTGATATCCACCTGATACATAGCCAGAACATGTTGCTGTTGTAAGACATCCACCACTATTAGAAGGAGTAATAGTTTCAATTCCAATTATAGTATAAGGTGCTGTTGCAGGATTACTAGCATTGCTCATTGCTATACATCTAGTAGTGCTACACGTTGAAATTGTTGTAGTGAGTATAGTCGTAGTGGGTTCCGGTGTAGTACTGGTACTAGTAAGCTCAGGAGTTGTACTTGTAGTTGTTGTAAGTTCTTGCGTCGTACTAGTCGTAGTTATAGGCTCTGATGTCGTGCTCTTAGTTGTAGTAGGCTCTAGAGATGTACTAGTTGAAGTAGTCGGCTCCAGTGTGGTACTTGGTGTAGTCGTAAGTTCTGTAGTGGTTGTAAAACAAGGCCCCCCTGGACATAGTGCAAAACAATCAATGCCAGGTTTTAATGGTGTTGCCGGATCTCCTTGTGTTGTGTCTCCATTAACCGAATAAAGGTACCAATTCCCATCTACTCTACATTGAAATTCTGCACTTAAGTCACCATTTGCCGTTGGATAGCCGCCGTATATTGGCTAAATTTATTGAGTTGTATAATTGTTTCGAGGGTGGTTAATCGCCCAATATGATATAATATACGCCAATGTCGTTTTCAGATTTCGAGAATGAAGAGAAACAATCAAGTCTGGGGTACACCCTTTTTAAATTTTCTTTGACCAGATAAGCCAAAACATATGAAGGACCTTTAGGATTTTTCTAATTTTCAATCAATATAGGGTGGATGGTGAATCAAGGGCGTATCTAGGTTCAAATTAGGGGGGAGACACGGCTCCCAACGATTTTAGAAAAAAATTTTCAAATGAAATCCTGGGGCCTTGATGTGGGTTTATTAGATTGAGGTCCCATCAATGTTTTAGAAAAGAAATTAGGCATCTAGCTTTTAACCTCTATGAGAAAAGCTCAGCCCCGCGGCTTCATTTTCGGAGCCTGTGGGGAATCCTCCCGGGTCCCTCTAGTTATACTACTGTACTGCGCTCGTAAAGCCCCTCTCGTCCCCTTCTTCCTGATTAATTCTCTTACATAAGCTAATCCATTGGTAGCCATATAAGCATATATATCTTGATATCCACCTGATGCATAGCCAGAACATGTTACTGTTGTAAGACATCCACCACTAGTAGAGGGGGTAATAGTTTCAATTCCAGTTATAGTATAAGGTGCTGTTGCAGGATTACTCGCATTGCTCATTGCTATACATTTAGTAGTGCTACACGTTGAAATTGTTGTAGTGAGTATAGTCGAAGTAGGCTCCGGTGTGGTGTTTGCTGTAGTTGTCGTTTCAGCAGTTGTACCGATGGACGTTGTAGGCTTAGGCGTAGTCGATGCCGTTGTTGTTGGCTCTGGCGTTGGTGTAGTGGTTTGCTTTAAAGTTGTCGAAGTTGTTGTTGTGGGTTCAGGTGTAGTCGAAGTAGTGGTTGGTTCTTCTGTAGTTGATGTACTTGTAGTCGGTTCCGGCGTAGTACTGGTGCTAGTTGTAAGCTTAGGAGTTGTACTTGTAGTAGGCTCTGGAGTTGTATTAGTTGAAGTAGTTGGCTCCAGTGTGGTACTTGGTGTAGTCGTAGGTTTTTGTGTAGTTGAAGTACTCGTCGTTGGCTCTGCAGCAGTGGACGTGATTGTTGTAAGTTCCGTTGTAGTCTGTTCAGCAGTGGTGGGAATGCTTCTTGTAGTTGTAGGTGTTGTTGTAGTGGGTGTAGTAATCGAGGTAGTTGTTGTTGTGGTGGTAG
Source organism: Acrobeloides obliquus (assembly GCA_034698545.1). Taxonomy (NCBI): domain Eukaryota; kingdom Metazoa; phylum Nematoda; class Chromadorea; order Rhabditida; family Cephalobidae; genus Acrobeloides; species Acrobeloides obliquus. The sequence goes on from JAQGBS010004105.1 coordinate 4,728, forward strand.
TTGTAATACAAGGCCCAGGACATAGTGCAAAACAATCAATGCCAGGTTTTAATGGTGTTGTCGGATCTGCTTGCGTTGTGTCTCCATTAACCGCAAAAAGGTACCAATTACCATCTTGCCCGCATTGAAATTCTGCACTTAATGCACCATTTGCCGTTGGATAGCCGCCGTATATTGGCTAAATTGATTGAGTTGTATAATTTTGTATGTTTGAGGGTGGTTAGTTGCCCAATATGATATAATATACCCCAGTGTCGTTTTCAGATTTCGAGAATGGAGGGAAACAACCAAGTCTGGGGTGCACCCTTTTTAAATTTTCTTTGACCAGGTCAGCCAAAACATATGAAGGATCTTTAGAATTTTTCTGACTTTCAATCGGAATGAAGTGGATGGGGAATCAAGGGCGTACTTAGGTTCAAATTTAGGGGGCACTTTTAAAAACTGAAAAATCATAATGTGTACTCTTATTTTTTTTACTACCTTCGACCGTCCTTAACATAAGAGGAGCCATTAGGAAAAATTTTCATTTTTTCTATTTTGTAGTGTGGTCTACGGATCCACCCCTCAGCTACGCTAATATGGGCAATCACCTCTAGTTACGCGACTATACTCTGCTTGTAAGGCCCCTCTCGTACTCTTCTATCTGATTAATTCTCTTACATAAGACAATCCACCATTAACCATATAAGCATATATATCTTGTTGTCCACCATTTACATAACCAGAACATGTTACTGTTGTAGTACATCCACCAGTAGTAGAGGGGGTAATAGTTTCAATTCCAATTGCAGTATAAGGTGCGGATGCGGGATTACTCGCATTGCTCATTGGTGTACAACTAGGGCACGATGTTGTGGTCGGAATAGCAGTTGTTGTGGTAGTTGGAGTTGTTGTCGTAGTTGGAGTGGTAGTTGATGTTGTAGTTGGAGTGGTGGTTTGTAGTTCCGTTGTAGTCTGTTCAGGAGTGGTAGAAATGCTTTTTGTAGTTGTAGGTATTGTTGTAGTGGGTGTAGTAGTAGTCGAGGTAGTTGTTGGTGTTGTTGTTGTGGTCGAAGTAGTAGTAGTGGTAGTTGTAATACAAGGCCCTGGACATAGTGCAAAGCAATCAATGCCAGGTTGTAATGGTGTTGTCGGATCTGCTTGCGTTGTGTCTCCATTAACCGCATTAAGGTACCAATTCCCATCTGCGCCGCATAGAAATTCTACACTTAATACACCATCTACCGTTGGATAGCCACCAGTTATTGGCTAAATTTATTAAGTTGTATACTTTTGTATGTCGAGGGTGGTTAAAATCACCCGATATAAATCTATAACCCCAGCGTCGTTTCCAGATTCCACGAATGGAAGGGAATAACCAAGTGGGTCCCTATTAAAATTCAAGGTAGATCCTTATTTATTTTTGTCTACCTTTGACTGACCTCAACGGGACCATTAGGAAAAATATTCATTTTTTCTATTTCGGAGGGTGGTCTACGGACCCCAACTCTTAGCTACGCCAATATGAGGAATCACTCCGGATTCCTCTAATTACGCTACTGTACTTCTCTCGCAAGGTCTCTCCCACCTCCATCTTCCTAATTAATTCTCTTACATATTCTGTTCCACCATTAACCATATAAGCATATATATCTTGTTGTCCACCATTTACATATCCAGAACATGTTGCTGTTGTTATAGCACATCCACCACTAGTAGAGGGCGTAATAGTTTCAATTCCAATTGCAGTATAAGGTGATACTGCGGAATTACTCGCATTGCTCATTGCTGTACAACTATTACACGTTGTTGTGGTAGTAGTTGTCGTGGTAGTGGGAGTGGTAGTTGTTGTCGTGCTCGTTGTTGATGTTGTAGTTGGAGTGGTAGTTGTGGTAGAGCTCGTTGTTGTAGTGGTAGTTGATGTTGTAGTTGGAGTGGTGGTTTGTAGTTCCGTTGTAGTCTGTTCAGGAGTGGTAGAAATGCTTTTTGTAGTTGTAGGTATTGTTGTAGTGGGTGTAGTAGTCGTGGTAGTTGTTGGCGTTGTTGTAGTAGTAGAGCTTGTAGTTGTGGTCGGAGTAGTGGTTGTGGTCGAAGTAGTAGTAGTGGTAGTTGTAACACAAGGCCCTGGACATAGTGCAAAGCAATCAATGCCAGGTTTTAATGGTGTTGTCGGATCTCCTTGCGTTGTGTCTCCATTAACCGAATTAAGGTACCAATTCCCATCTGCCCCGCATTGAAATTCTACACTTAATGCACCATTTGACGTTGGATAGCCACCAGTTATTGGCTAAATTTATTGAGTTGTATACTTTTGTATGTCGAGGGTGGTTAATCACCCAATATGATAGAATATCTATAACCACATTGTCGTTTACAGATTCCGGGAATGGAGGGGAACAACCAAGTCTGTGGGCACCCTTTTTAAATTCTCTTTAACTAACCTTCGGTCAGCCAGGGATCTTTAGGATTTTTATGGCTTTCAATAGGAATGGGGGGGAGGGGGGATTTAGAACGTACTTAGATTCGAATTTAAGGGGGCGCTTTTTAAAAATTGAAAAATCATATGTTAGACCCTTATTTATTTTTATTTACCTTCGACTGATCTCAACATAAAGGGGACCATTAGGAAAAATTTTCATTTTTCTATTTTGGAAGGTGGTCTACGGACTTCAACCCTTAGCTACGCCAATATGAGAAATCACCCCGGATTCCTCTAATTACGCTACTGTACTTCGCTATAAGGCCCCTCTCGTACCCTTCTTCCTGGTTAATTCTCTTACATAGTCTGTTCCACCATTAACCATATAAGCATATATATCTTGTTGTCCACCATTTACATATCCAGAACATGTTGCTGTTGTTATAGCACATCCACCACTAGTAGAGGGCGTAATAGTTTCAATTCCAATTGCAGTATAAGGTGATGATGCGGGATTACTCGCATTGCTCATTGCTGTACAACTATTGCACGTTGTTGTGGTAGTAGTTGTCGTTGTAGTGGGAGTGGTAGTAGTTGTAGTGGGAGTAGTAGTTGTTGTCGTGCTCGTTGTTGATGTTGTAGTTGGAGTGGTAGTTGTAGTAGAACTTGTTGTTGTCGGAGTAGTAGTAGTTGTCGTGGTAGTGGGAGTGGTAGTTGTTGTCGTGCTCGTTGTTGATGTCGTAGTTGGAGTGGTAGTTGTAGTAGAACTTGTTGTTGTCGGAGTAGTAGTTGTCGTAGTAGTCGGAGTGGTGGTTGTGGTAGAGCTCGTTGTTGTGGTCGGTGTAGTGGTAGTTGTTGTTGTTGTTGGAGTGGTCGTTGTCGTCGAGCTCGTTGTTGTGGTCGGAGTGGTGGTTGTCGTAGAGCTTGTAGTTGTGGTCGGAGTAGTGGTTGTGGTCGAAGTAGTAGTAGTGGTAGTTGTAACACAAGGCCCTGGACATAGTGCAAAACAATCAATGCCAGGTTTTAATGGTGTTGCCGGATCTCCTTGCGTTGTGTCTCCATTAACCGAAAAAAGGTACCAATTCCCATCTGCCCCGCATTGAAATTCTGCACTTAATGCACCATTTGCCGTTGGATAGCCGCCGCTTATTGGCTAAATTTATTGAGTTGTATACTTTTGTATGTCTATGGTGCACACCAGGTTCTACAAAAAAGGCGGAAGACTCGAAAAAAACGTTTGATAGAACGCTAGAATAGGTCATAAATAACAACTTTAGTGAAGACGGTTTGAAAAAAGTCCGGTCGATTTTCTCGGAATATCAAAAACAAGGATTTCCAACTACCCCCCACGGCTGATCAAAATGGAAAAAAGTGGGACAGGTGGAAAACAGCTGTAAAACGACTACTTTTTGCATAAAATCACCGTTTTAAACCATTCCGAACAATTTCTGATCACTTTTATAAAAAATTTCGAAAAATCAATTTTTATCAAAAATAATCACGCAAAAACAAATTTCTTCAAGTGGGAGTCGAACCTGAGCCTTCTGTATAAAAAGCGAGAGTAAAACCACTTAACTAAAGTAGCAGATTTGTAAGTAACTTTTTAAAATTAGCTATGAACTAAGCTAAAAGGGTAGTTGAAAATCCTTGTTTTTGATATTCCGAGAAAATCGACCGGACTTTTTTCAAACCATCTTCACTAAAGTTGTTATTTATGACCTATTCTAGTGTTCTATCGAACGTTTTTTTCAAGTCTTCGGCGTTTTCTATTTTGCCTTTATAGAACCTGGTGTGTGGTGGTTAATCGCCCAATATAATATAAATCTATAGCCCCAGTGTCGTTTCCAGATTCCGGGAATGGATGGAACAACCAAGTCTAGGGGCACTCTTTTTAAATTTTCGTTGACTAACCTTCGGTCAGCCAAAAACATATAGGGACCTTTAGGATTTTTATGGCTTTCAATAGGAATGAAGGGGATTAAGAACATACCTAGGTTTGAATTTAAGGGAGCGCTTTTTAAAAATTGAAAAATTATAAGGTGGACCCTTATTTATTTTTTGTCTAATTATAACCGATCTCAACATAAAGGGGACTATTAGAAAAAATTTTCATTTTTTCTATTTCGGAGCGTCGTCTACGGACTCCAACCCTTAGATACGCCAATATGAGGAATCATCCTGGATTCCTCTATTACGCTACTGTACTGCACTCGCAAGGCCCCTCTCGTCTCCTTCTTTCTAATTAATTCTCTTACATATTCTCCTCCACCATTAACCATATAAGCATATATATCTTGTTGTCCACCATTTACATATCCAGAACATGTTGCTGTTGTTATAGCACACCCACCACTAGTAGAGGGTGTAATAGTTTCAATTCCAATTGCAGTATAAGGTGATACTGCGGAATTACTCGCATTGCTCATCGCTGTACAACTATTGCACGTTGTTGTAGTAGTAGTTGTCGTGGTAGTGGGAGTGGTAGTTGTTGTCGTGCTCGTTGTTGATGTCGTAGTTGGAGTGGTAGTTGTAGTGGTACTTGTTGTTGTCGGAGTAGTAGTAGTTGACGTCGTAGTCGGAGTGGTAGTAGTCGTAGTGCTCGTAGTTGTGGTCGGAGTAGTGGTTGTCGTCGTAGTTGGAGTGGTGGTTGTCGTCGTAGTTGGTGTGGTAGTTGTCGTCGAGCTTGTTGTTGTGGTCGGAGTGGTAGTTGTCGTAGAGCTTGTTGTTGTGGTCGAAGTAGTAGTAGTGGTAGTTGTAACACAAGGCCCTGGACATAGTGCAAAACAATCAATGACAGATTCTAATGCTGTATTCAAATCTCCTTGCGTTGTGTCTCCATTAACCGAATTAAGGTACCAATTCCCATCTTGTCCGCATTGAAATTCTACACTTAATGCACCATTTGCCGTTGGATAGCCGCCGGTTATTGGCTAAATTTATTGAGTTGTATACTTTTGTATGTCGAGGATTGTTAATCGCCCAATATGGTATAAATCTGCCCACCCTACCTCCTTAGCTACGCTAAACTGGGGAATCACCTCGGATCCCTCTAGTTACGCGACTGTACTGCGCTGTCGTCCCTTTGATTAATTTCTTACATAAGCTGATCCACCAGAAACCATATAAGCATATATATCTTGTTGTCCACCATTTACATAGCCAGAACATGTTGCTGTTGTTGTAAGACATCCATCAGTAGCCTGGCTAATAGTTTCAGTTCCACTTGCAGTATAAGGTGTTGTTGGGGTATCATTCGGATTGCTCATTGCTGTACAAGTAGTGCTGCACGATGTAAAGGCGCGCTAAAAAGTTTTGTTTATAGTTATATAAGTATAGCCAAGATGAAGAGGCAATGAGGATAGACTTGAAAACATACTGCCTAGACCACAGAGCAATCTCCCCCCAAATCTCCTTTTCTCAATTGGGTGGTGGAGATGTGAATAACGAGATAAAAATTGGTTACCTTTGATCGTTTCTTAATATCATAGCTCGCATTTCTTCCTATTGTCAATATCCTTTTGTTATTTAACGCAGTTTTTACTGGAA
>JAQGBS010004106.1:0-10671 GCA_034698545.1 Acrobeloides obliquus
AAATATTTGTTTAAATTAATATTTATAAAAATAAAAATTTTCAAAAATTTATATGATGAATGAATTGGGGGGGGGGGTACATGAACCCCCATGATGAATGGATGAATGACTATAAAAGCGGAAGGTCCGAAGATGAATGGTGAGGGGGGGGGGTATTGTACCCCCTCTCCTTGGTGACCTATGGGGTAAATTTTGCAGTAACACTTCCGAAAAAATTTTTTTTAATTTTTGCAAAAATGACTTTTCTAGGGGTAATTTTATGCGAAAAATCGATTAAGCGCATCCTGGAAGCTTGACAATGCTTCCTTGACCCTGATTCAGGAAAATAAGAGTGTGTATTGAAGCAAAATGATTTTAGAATAAAAATCTAAAATTTTCATATTTTCGCTTTAATACACATCCTTATTTCTCTGAATCAGGGTCAAGGAAGCATTTTCAAGCTTCGAGGATGCGCGCAATCAATTTTTCGCATAAAATTACCCCTAGAAAAGTCATTTTTGCAAAAATTCAAAAAAAGTTTTTTTTCGGAAGTGCTGCTGCAAAGTTTAACTCCGTTAAAATATGAATAAAAACTGATAAAAATGAGCAAAACTGTCCTCTTAAATTTCTTCTTTGTTGTTGGCAAACAAAGAGTTCGAAAATTAGTGATCAAATTTGTATATTCTTAGTCATGACGATTGGTTTCTCACGGAAGATGACGGCGCCGACCGATTCCTTTATCAGGGTCTGGCCATTTGGTGTTTCCGGAATAATAAATTAATTAATAAACAAATGACCAATAATAGCCGGAAATAGAGTAAAAATTATTTTTAGAATCATCTTAAAGGGGGTGTCGATTGCGGCCCTATCGCCGAAAAAAATTTTTCACAAAATTTTTTCGGAGATAGGGCCGAAATCGATACCCCCCTTTAAAGAGCGTAAATTTTGATGACGCCATAGATTTGATCAGAAGTGAAATCTTACAACTTAATTCAAATGACGGTAAACCCTCATTAACCCTTATTCAATGATGTTTTCGTCAAACTTTTTTCTGTATGTACTTCCTTTCGAGTGACAAGTTTTTTATAAAGTACATCTAATTCATGAAAGACAATATAGTTCGTTAAGGGTTTTAAAACAAATTCGTAAGCACCTGTTTCATACTCTTCTTGAATAGCTTTCATTCTTCATTCCTTCAAAGATGTCTACCTGGTTAAACTTCTCTAACTATTCTTACACCAATGATCCACTTTACGACACCATGACGTATTATCGATTTAGTTTATACTATTACATCGTCGTCGGTGGCTTATCGGCGATCGGAAACATTTACCTCGTGATATTATTCTTGCGATACTCGAAATTAAGATCAAGTCAATGCAACTGGTTCATCATCTATCTATGTGCAGCTGATGTTTTTATAGGTCTGTAACTTGTTTTATCGATAACATAAACAAATTTTAGGCCTAGGTTCAGTTCTACGAGGTTCGATATCACTTTTGGCTTTTAACAACACCATATTGAGATTCAACTTTATTATGTGCCAATTTGTTAGTACTCCATTCGGAGTTAGTTATCGAATCGGGCAATCAATAGCCCTCATGATGGCTGTGGACAGGCTGTTGGCAATATGGAGACCTACTTATTATGCCAAAAAACAAGGAAACGTAAGTTTCTTGAAGATGAATTTAAAGGGGAAGGATAACATTTAAAGGACCAGTAAAGTAATTTACAATCATATGAAAAAATGATATATTCAGAAAGACCATGAAAAATGGAGCATTTTTTGTTTTTACGGCATGTTCTGAATCGTTGTAGTTTTTGAGATAATTTCGTTTGAAATTTGAACTTATGTACAAGCTCTTCGTTGTAGTACACAAAGTTTTTTGAATTTTTTGAGGAAAAATCGATTTTTGCATCAATTTTTTAAATTTTCATAAAAAGAAAATTGTAGCAATTTTTTATAGCTAAGTAAGACGAACAAAATGACACCAAAATTATCCAGTTTGAACATTGTTTTGGGTTATTGAAACGAAAACATGAATCAGGGTTTTCGTTTCAATAACCCAAAACAATGTTCAAATTGGATAATTTTGGTGTCATTTTGTTCGTCTCATTTAGCCATAAAAATTGCTACAATCTTCATTTTATGAAAATTGAACAAATCAATGCAAAAATCGATTTAAGAATTCAAAAAAGTTTGTATATTACAACGAAGAGCCTGTAATAAATTCAAAATTTCAAACGCAATTATCTCAAAAACTACAACGGTTCAGACATGCCGTAAAAACAAAAAATGCTCCATTTTTCATGATCTTTCCGAATATATCATTTTTTATATGACTGTAACGACTAGTCCTGTAAAGCGTCGCTTTAGATCAAGCCCATAGTTACGATATCTTTTGCGATCATAGTTTGTTTGGGGGTCTTCTTAAGTTTGTTGTACATCTATGGAGCTGATTCGTCAAAAGATTTGTCATTATATTATTGCTTATATGTCAATGGGATATATTACCTGAAAGTTGTTCCGACGTATTCGGCGATCATTAGTGTTGTTTTCTTTGGTAAGTTGTTGATCAATCTTTTTCATAAAATATTTTACGCTTTAGCAACCTACCTCTCAAGCCTTCTCCTCTTCTCTCGACAAATAGCCGTTACCAAAAAACAACAAGCACATGCTCAACCATCCATTTCCAAAATCCAAACCAAGATCTTCATCTCTGTTTCCATGGCATTGTTATGTTACTCCATCTTTTATGTCCTCCCCACCATCATGCAGTTTTTAAGCATCGTAAGCCCATTTTAGTCATTTTAAAGAAAGAAAGTTTTAGTACTTCTCCCTTTCAAAAACCTTCTTCGATATCTATGGCTATATGGTAATCTTCGGAGCCGAATTAAATGGATGCTTGAATGCAGCGATTTATTTGGTAAAACATCACGAGTTTGCTGAGAGTTCGAAGAAGTTTTTGTGGAGCATGATAGGAAAAGAGGCAAAACATAGTCAAGTAATGATGGCGACAACGATGGTGATGTCACCGAAAACTATTACGACGTCGAGAATCCAGAGTGTTACTTAGGAAAAATTTTACATGTAAATATAAATTTATTATCCTATATTATAAGTACCAGAAATAAAACTTCGTATTTTCTTCTTGATTTCATCGAACCACGCTCCTTCAAAGCCGTTACTTACTTTGAAGTTGGTGATGGTCTAAAATTTATAGTAACTGCTTGGCTAGTCAAGAAAACCGTGTAACATGTTAATTTCGAGTGTCACGTGGCTTTTTGTATTGGGGGCGTCAGGTGAAATGTATTACACAAGGAATTCCATGTATTCCACCTCCGGCAAGATGTAAAGGTAATTGAGTGTGTCCTCGAAATGAATATGTCACATGACTTTTTCAAGTGAGGGGCGTCGGATAATTGTTCCATGCGTCGACTGAAATGAGCGTTACATGAAGCCTTGCTTCGAAGATGCTGAAACTTTTCCTTATGTAAAAATTGATCAAAACAAAAAGCAGAAAGAACGATAACAAAAAAAATACTCAGAAAGAATCAGAAAAGAATCGAAATTTTTAGAACTTCATGAAAGCCTTGCATTTCCTGTCTAAATATGAGATTTTTTCAAATTTCGATCAATACACACACCCTGATTACCTGAATCAGGATCAGGAAAGCGTTTTCAAGCTTCGGAAATACGCGCAATCGATTCTTCGCATAAAATTAGCCCTAATAGGATCATGTTTGAAAAAAAGGTCGAAAAAATGAAAAACAATTCGAGTCGAAAAACATGAAAAAATCGCCCAAATTCCAGTTTTTTAAATACACTTTGTATTAAAAAATTAAGAAGCAGGGATCGGAGCGACTGAAGCCCGAGATGGTGATATAGAAACAACAGCGTGAATCCTGTTTGCAACAGAATTCCATGAATTTTTAATAAAAACAGATTTGATAGCTCTTCTATATGGCTTGATTATCCACATTGTTGTAATTCCATTGATAGCAGGTACCCAAGGAACAAAAGATGTCGAGAAAATACTTAATATTGACGCATCAATTCGAACAATAAGAGGAATCACCAAAATTAAGAATGGTATAAAAATTGTTACAATTGGAGTAATTGTCTAAAATATTGGTAAAACGGTACATAACTCTGTTCCATGATGTGACGAAAACTAGTCACGCATGACCTAATATGTAGTAGCTATCCATTTTCGGCAGTATCACTTTTCGTACAATTGTTTTCGTACGGTACTTTTCGTACAATTATTTTTCGTACGGACTTTTCGTACAGGTACTTTTCGTACAATTAGTTTTCGTGCGGACTTTTTGTACAGGTACTTTTCGTACAAATCAAAGGGGGGGGGGCAAAATCACTCGCCAAGGGGGCGAAAAGTCTTCGCCTAAGGAGCAATTTATGCGAGGATATACCGCCCCTTACACGATGACTTTTGCCCCCTCCCCCTTGTATTTGTACGAAAAGTCCGTACGAAAAATAATTGTACGAAAACTACCTGTACGAAAAGTACCTGTACGAAAAGTTCGTACGAAAAGTACCGTACGAAAACAATTGTACGAAAAGTGATACTGCCCCATTTTCGACTTTCGACGAAAATTTGTGGTGGGGGATTACTAGTGGACCCACTATGCACCTATGTATATGGCCTGTATGACCTGCTCCAGATTTTTTGAGCTTGGCGCACTTAACATTACCTGATATATCAAAATCAAAGTTAATTGTTTCTGAGCTTCTCTAGTTCTTATATCAACTAAATTTGAAGTTGATTTCATATAGCGAATAATCTTGATAGCACAAAACACTACAATAAAGTAAGTTATGCAAAACATGGGTATAAGGATACAGAAAAGTATTTGAGACTTGGTCTCTGCCTAAAATTTTTTAAATATTTTTTTATAAAAATGTATCATACAATATTAGATACATAACCCATGCCAAGGTTTTCACCATCTCCGCCTAATAAAACTCCAAGATCATCGTTGGCCAATTGAAGGTCTACTTCATTAGGAGACAATAGAATTATTAGTAAGATAATGTGAAATACTTCTGAAAGAACTGGGATAGTTAGAATTTTTAAGTAGGTTTTATAATCAAGTTGTCCATGTCTAAAAGCTGAAATTTTGCAACAAAAACAATTCACTCCAATGGGGATTGAACCAGCAACATACGGAGCAGAAAAATTTTTTCTTCATAGACTAGTCACGGCGTTTCAAAATGAGAAAAAAAAGTCTTTAAAAAAACTAATCGTTTCAATACAACTTTTTATTGAAACCAGAATCCAGATTCAGAATCCGAATTCAGATTCCGGATTCAGAATCCGAATCCGGATTCAGAATCCAGATTCAAAATCCAAATTCAGAATCCGAATCCAGAATCCGGATTCAGAATCCGAATTCAGAATCCAGATTCAGAATCCGAATCTGCATTCAGGATTCAGATTCACGATCCGAATACGGATCCAGAATCAGAATCCGAATCCGGAATCTGAATTCAGATTCCAGATTCAAAATCCAAATTCAGAATCCGAATCCAGAACCCGAATTCAGAATCCGAATCTGGATTCAGAATTCAGATTCATGATCCGAATACGGATTCAGAATCAGCATCCAAGTTCAGAATCCGAATTCAGAATCCGAATTCAGATTCCAGATTCAAAATCCGAATTCAGACTCCGAATTCAGAATCCATGGATTTTGACTTTTATAGATTTTGAATTATGGATTTTGAGTTATGGATTGTGATAGGGTTCCTTCACAACTTTCGCTTTCGGGCGCGATGTCCTCGGTTCTCTGGTTGTAACAATTAAAAAAGTACCTTGTCAACATAGCATATCTATACATGAATAAAACTGCGAGAAAATTGCTTAATAGTATGAGATTAAAGGTCCAAACAATAGTTACTATAAATCGTATAGTCAATGGTGAGTTCCTGAAGAATTCTCCTGCTATGAGATAAAGTCTACCATTTTTGACGGAAAGGATCTAAAATACATTCTTTTTATTTCAATGAGTGTATAGAATTTTTCATCCATTGAGAAAGTCGAATTATATGGTGGAGTGGTTATGAGAAGAGGAGGGGGTAAAAATGAGCGGAAAGTTTTGAGAAAGCCGAGAAAAAGTTTTTTACGCGGTCTAAATTTTCTTACTATGTCAACAAAAATTGATGTATTGGCAAAAAACAAGTCTAATAAAGTCGATTGTAACAAAATAAAACTATATTGCTTCATTTCCTTAGCAGTTTTCTTTAAAATTAAGTAAATAAGAATTAGACAAATAATCACTCCAATGGAACCAGAAGTTACAGAATTAATAAAATTTATTAAACGAATAGTGTTCATTTGAAAATTTATTGCCCTTTAAAATTATTCAAATATTCTCGAAATAACTATAGCAAGCTATTGCAACAGTAAAAAGCACAAAGATAAGTGATGTTTTACATGGTAATTTATGTTTTACATAGTAATTATCTGTCATGGTAAGCCATTGATCATTTTCCTATAAGTGCATTTAACAAAATTATAGTGATGCATGAGGCAAATAAAGATAATCTTTGATGCTACTTTTGAGTTAGCTTATTGTTCTGTTGGAATATCCAAAACTGATATATTCGGAAGAATGTATAAAATTTTTGATCTCATCACTTTCTTTTTAGGCCATTAAAGGCTACACACTCAGCATAAGCGGAAAGCGCAGAGGAATATGATTTTTAGCGTTTAATAAAAATCTCATTGAAAAATCCATGTTGTGATCTTCTAAAAAGTTGTTCCTTATACATTTGTGAAGAAAGGCGCCACAACAAGATCAATTTAGAATAATCTCTTTATGTGTTGAATTGTTTTGTATATTAGCGCGAAATCTCTGTTATTGTAATTTCATTCTGTCATCTCTTTTCTCAGTTTATTTATATCTATTTACATTAATGGGGGTTTTCCTTATGATTTTTTTCGATTTTTTCAAAAAATTTACAAAAACATCTTGGCACCCCTTATCGTTTTTTGCGCCTGTTGGCGCGAAAATTTTTTGTTGAAAACACCTATTTTTAACCTAAAAACGTTCAGAAATTTTTAATTTTCGATGAAAATTTTGATGAAATCATTTATTTTTTGTTGATAATAATTTTTATTTTACTGTAATTCAAATTCTATAAAAATATATTTTAACGAAAAACTATGTAAATCTATTTTTTGATAGGATTTCCATTTTCCCATTTGAAGAATCCTTCTCCAGTTTTCTTGCCTAGTTTTCCTTCCAAAACTAATTTAGCCAAAATTTTCGACGGAGGTCGAATGAAAACTTCATCCTTGTAGTGGTTATACCACCCTGAAATACATTTCAATTATTTACTATTTTTGTTTTTCAAATATGTTTACCAGTAAGTATATCTTGAACAGTGTCAAGACCGATTATATCCATATATTCGAATGGACCACATCCTAGTTCATATCCCACTGTCAAAGCCTTATCTATGTCTGCTGGCGTTGCTATGCCTCTTTCAACGACTTCTATGGCCTCGGATCGTACGGGGATCATCATTCTGTTGGCAATAAAGCCATGACAATCCTTAAAAATATTTTGAATCGATTAAAAATGAAGAATTCGAGCGACTCGTTAAAACTGAATCATGCATAATCATTCAAGCGATACCGCTTGTATTGAGTATCAACAAAGGCTAATATATATAATTACCTCCTCTCCCCACCCGCTACCGGAAAATCTTGAATCCCCCCTCCCCCACTAAAAATGGCCAGAAATTCTTTGTTTTTGCCCTTAGCGAACAAAAATAGGCGGGGACATTAAAAAAGGTCCTTAATTCCTTCGGGGAGTGGGACCATGTCACAAAAAAATCCGCAAATTTTCAACTTCCTCCACCTCCCCACCAGAATTCAAGAAAATAGTACCCCCAGTAATCAAAATTTTCGGTTTTTTGACCCCCCCCCCCCACTTGTAATCAACCGCAATCATTTGGCTACTTCCTCCCCCCACTTGATTACGTAATATGCTTATGACCCCTAGGGCCTTGGAATATTAAAGTTCTTACATTAGCAAGAACATAAGTCTTGCCAACAGCTTTAGCATATTCGAAAAGTTTATTCAGAGTTTCCTCAGATGTTTCCTTGATTTTACCAACCTAAAATATAAATAAAATTCTTTTATAAATTTGTATACTTCAAGAAGTCGTTTTCTCTCGATGGGATTAAAATAATGCAATCCACCAAAGTTTTCCTTCCTCGTCAGCTTCTTAGCAATGTCAGACGGTAACAATGATGAAGTATTAGTTGCCAGCACACAATTTCTTAAAGATATATGTCATCAATATTTTTTAATCGATATTTTTTACTTCGGTGCAACAGCCTCCATTTGTGCAAAAATCTCTTGTTTCAATTCAAGTCGTTCATAAACCGCTTCAATAGCTAAATCAGCTTTTGATAGTCCTTCGGCTATATTTGTATTGTAATGAATGTTTTGGAGGAATTTTTCGAAATTTCCATGCTTAGAAGCCTAAATTACCAATTTTTCATTTTTTTCAAAAACGGTATTTTTTGTAGCTTAATTTTTTTGTAAATCTTATAAAAATTTTTTCTGTCGAGATCAGTTGGAACATGTCCGAACAGCTCAAGACCGGTCAGAACAGGTCAGGGCAAGTCGGGACCGGTCGGGGTACATCGGTATCAGTTGGAATATGTCGGAACCGGTTGGGACAGCCCGGGACACGATGAAACGGATCGGAACTTGTCGTAACGGTCAAGACCGATCGGGAAAGATCAGCACAGATCGAAATCTGTCGGAATTGATCGAGATACGTCAAAACAGGTCAGAACGTCAGGATCTACGGAATTCACTTGATCAGGACGAAACCTGAAGGAACCGATCGGGATAGTTTGAAACCTGACGAAACGGTCTCGACCGGTTCCGACCTGTTTTAACAGGTTTTGACTGCTCCCGGAACCTGTTAGAACAGGTCGGTTCGGTCCTGATCAATTTCAACTTCTCTCGATCTGTCTTGACCGGTCGGAGCTGGTCAGGACAGATCGAAACCGGTAAGACTGTTTCGGCAGATTTCAACCTATCCTAGCGGATTCCAACCAATCCTGACATTTTGATCTGTTCCGGCAGGTACGATGGTCCTCGACTAGTTCCAACAGGTTCCGATCTGTTCCTACTTGTCCAGAGTGTTCTGACCTGTTCCGACCGGTTCCGACTTGTTCTGACAGGTCGGAAACAGTTCCAAATGATCTTGACTGAAAGAATATTACAAATTAAGATGGTACGAAAAAATATTTTATGCTACATCCGAAAAAATGTTAAAAAATCTTTTTTCAATTGAACAACTTCTTACTTCTTTTATGTTCAATAATGCTGGGCTATTAGGAAATTCACCATGTTCATGGTTCTCTACAAAATCATGATAAAATTTCTCCGCCTTTTCATGAATATTCTTTTTCGCATTCTCCAAAATTTCTTGCGATCTATCTACCAGTGTAACTATATAACCAGCTGCTGAAGTTAACTAAAATCTCATTTCAACCAAATTTCCATTTTACAAGTTTTACCATAGCTATCTGACTTCCGATTGTACCAGCTCCTACTATAGTCACATTTTTAATATGTTTTTCTGCATGTTTATCAGAAGTTGGTTTTTCGTCTTTTTTGATTTCGCCATTTTCCCATTTATAAAATCCCTCTCCGGTTTTCTTGCCAAATTTTCCTTCAGAAACTAACTTAGCTAATGTTTTCGATGGAGGTCGAATGAAGCATTCATGTCGATAGTGATTATACCAAGCTAGAATCGATCATAGAGCTTTTAGAGATTGGCATAAAATTTTTACCTGTAAGAATGTCTTGGACGGTTTCCAGACCGATAGTATCCATATATTCAAATGGGCCATAATGAACCTGGTATCCGAGTTTTATGGCTTTGTCGATATCTTCGGGTGTTGCAATACCTTGTTCGTATAAGTATAGAGCTTCTGAACGAAGAGGAAGCATCATACGATTACAAAGAACTCCGTGACAATCCTAAATCCAAATGAAACCACTATACATGATTTGTACATAAGTGAACAAGAGGAAGAGGATTTCAAGTAATTAGAGGGAAGAAATGTTGGTCCTTCGTGATCTAACAAGGGACAGCACCAAGTGTGACACACAGAGAAATGATAGATATAAACATCTGAGCTCTTCAGCAGTCAAAGAAACTAGACTGCTGTAGAGCCTATTGAAGATCTAGTTGAGGGTAAGGTACCCCTCATTAGATCTTGAATAGGAAAAATAAGAGTTGCTTGAGGCTAGTCACTTGTCAACTTTTTCACTTTGTTAACTATTCTTCATACTAATGAATAGTTGATAAAGTGAAAAAAGTTGACATAGTGACAGGGAATCATTAAGATTGTCAACTTTTTCACTTTAACCGGTCGGTACTGGTCGAAACGGACGAGATAGGTCGAAACGGTGTTGATAGGTTTCTACTTATTCTGACAGGTTTCGACGTATCCCGACCGATTCCAACTTCTCCCAACCGGTTTCCTGAAATGTTTTCGATCTATTTCCCGACTTGTCTTGATAAGTTCCGACAAATTTCAACATGTCCTAAGTTGATACAGTGAAAAAGTTGGCAAACTGCTGATAAATTGATTAGTTGGGGGCTATCCAGATATTACGTAATCATGTTGGGAG
>JAQGBS010004107.1:0-10669 GCA_034698545.1 Acrobeloides obliquus
AATAAAATATCCAGATTTCCTGTACCAAAC
Organism: Acrobeloides obliquus; assembly: GCA_034698545.1. Lineage (NCBI taxonomy): Eukaryota > Metazoa > Nematoda > Chromadorea > Rhabditida > Cephalobidae > Acrobeloides > Acrobeloides obliquus. Next base: position 31 of record JAQGBS010004107.1, read on the forward strand.
AAATCATGTCTCCATATAAGACTCATAGTAATCTTCAAAAAACATGGCACTATCGTTTGTATAATAAGACGAAATTCATAAGCGGACAAAGATTTTCGTTGGCGCTAAAAAAAATTTCCGCTTTAATACAAATTTGAAGCCATTTTTAGCATATAAACTGGAGAACAAACGCCTTATGCGCTATACTGCGCTCGGCCTCGCGTTCTGAGAAAGCGCTTACGGAGCTCGACCTTCAGCCTCGCTTCCGAACGTCCCAAGCGGCGCTCTTAGCGATACTCAAAGCGGTTCATCCGCGTCCTTATATACAGAGTGTTTACAAAGTTCTGTCACAGCATTTTATACTGGGTTAATACAACAAAAACAATGTCCACTTTCGACAAAATTGTGCCCTAGGGAGGTTTTTACGTACGGGGAATCGATGCAAGAATTGAGCGATGAAAAATTTTCTGTGACCCTGTACTTGGTGCTTTAGGGGCCAAAGGACCCAACGTGGAGAATCGTTACATAAGTTAATGTACAGCAGTTTGGTATCTAGGGGTTTTCTTGGTCGAAAATCACGAATCTGAGCGATTTGAGCCTTTCCGATCTCAACCTGTTTGTATTTTGACTGATCTTTGCGTGATCGACACTTAATAACTTGGGCTTTAGGGTCCTTTGGGCCCTAAAGCACCCCATACAGATCACAGAAAACTTTTTTTTGCTCAATTCTTGCGGCAATCGATTCCCCGCACGTAAAATCCCCTAGGATACAATTTTGTTGAAAGTGGACATTGTTTTTGTTTTGTTAATCCGGTATAAAATGTTATGACAGAACTTTGTAAACACTCTATAGTCCTCTTGAAATTTGCATAAAACATATTACTCTGTGAGTAACACGTATTAGTCTGACTCAGACATACTATTTAATGTGACACGTTTATAACGTGAAAATCGATTTTATAATTTTTCTAGCGGGGTACCCCCTCGATTTTGGTATCAAAATTCTTAGAATTTCGTCCTCTTACTCGTGATAAAAAGTCTTGGAAGCCTTCAAAAGTTATTCTGAACACACATTACACGTTTTAAATAAGAGGATAAAAATTTTATATTCCAATTATACCTTGTTTATTAAAGCTCCTAGTGACCATAGGTATAGCAATCCTGCGAGAGATAACGTTGCATATTCAAAATATTTATTGACAACAAGAATTATTTCTGTATATGTGTCATAGGTATAGTTCATAACAAATTTATTGGCCCCAAATCCAGGAATTAGATGAAGGGTGAAATGGGAGATTGAAAGAAAGTAGCATAGAAAAGCTATGAGCTAAAAATTGTCATATAGGCCAAACAAAATTTTGAAAAAAGATGAAAGTATAGATCGGAAAAGTGGGCCAACCAAATTTTGAACTATGTCATTTTGGGTCGCTAATTCGAACTAGTACCGAATTTTTAGAACATCGACAAGAATAGTAAGTTTTTCCGTCCTCTTTTAAGCATACCATGTAAAACCAGCTCTTCTGAAAACCATCCCAAAATCTGATCTCTAACATAATTATAAATCGTATCATCGCCAAAGATATTGTCGTTAAGTTTAAAAATGTACTTGAGCTATAGGCAAACGCATAAGAAAACTAAAATTTGCATAAATTTTTCCAATTTGAATTTTATTACTCTTCCAAATTCTTCTGTAAAATTGGTCAAAAAGATGAACATCAAACCAGAAGTTGTTTGAGATAAGAGTCTTGAAATATCGGCTATGCCAAGATGGATCATCATGCGATACGAGTTGTTTTTGTTAAATTTTGGACTAGCGATGAAGATCTATAAGAGCTATTCAAGTAATCCAAATTTTGTAATTTGTATTCCTCAACCCAATAGATCAGATTCTCAGCTTTCACATGATTGGTCTAGAAGGTCTCAATCAATTACTAGGAGGAGATATGACCATTTCAAAAAACGCAAAAATTTTGAAGGTATTCCCTTCAGAGATGAGGATCAAAACATCCCGTGGAACATAATTTTTCAAAAACTTTTTGCAGGATCGTAATCATCACTCAATGCTATTTCAAACAATACCGCAATCTCGCTGAGTTATTAAGAGAGCTGAACCTCTTTGATAAAAAACATCTTACCCAAACCACAAGCACATTTGGTACTAAAAGGAAAGCTACCAAAACGATTGTAATTAACCCAACAATTTTAAACCTGTCAGGTGATATAGGCCAGCCATAACATATAAGATTGGAATAACTTCCAACCTTATAACTTGGAGCATAAATTTCATAGGTGGAAAAATTCAAAAAAGAAGTCATAAAATCAAAAGCCGAAGTGGTATTCATACATTCATGGATGTCACACTACATATAAACATAAGATTATGATATGAAACCTTTTTTTATGATATATAAGGAATTTCTTGTTAGCCACTGATTTATTTGTCTCAATATAGCCTAATATTAAAATTCCAAGCGCAACAAATGGATAGGCTTGCTAAATATGGGTTCTGCAAAGATTATATATGGCCGATTTTTAATTTCAATTATGCACTTTGTGGATAATTTTATTAGTAGAATTTATTTTCAAAAAATTTTTATAACATTCAAAATTACTTGAGTAAAATCATAAATATAAAAAACCGGTTTCCGAGTCCGTATGTACGTACGTATGTCCGTCACCACGAGATCTCAAGAACGGTAAATCGGATTGACATTCGGTCTTTTTTTAAAAGTTAGTAGGTAGGAGGTAAGTATGCAGGAAACAAAAAATTGGGATACCCCCAAATTTTAAAAATTCAATTTTTTCAATTTTTAAGGCTTTTTTCAAAGGGACGTATTTCGACTATTTTAGCAATTCCGGTGCTGATCTTTCTGTAGTCGGGGGAATTACACATGGGAAAATGATGGAGACACTAATTTTAAATTTGGATTAAAGTAGTACTCCTACTGAAGGGGAAACCTGGGGCCAAAATATGCAAATTTTCAAAAATGCATTAAATCCGCTAATTTTTTCGAAAGTTAGAGCAAAAACATGAAAATTTGAAAAATATCAAGCATCGTCATAAAGTTGCTTCTAAACAAGTAACAAAAATGTGGTCAAAAAATAAAAATAGTCTCTCTTTATTTAACGCACAAAAATTATGCTAGACGAATTTTTTGATGCTTGATTTTCGTGGATTGTGAGAAACAAATTTATTTCAAGAATAAACATACAAAAGTCAAAACAATTTTTTCTTGGATACCACAGTCGTGGTTTGATTTGGAGAGTGGAAGAATGCAAGCAGCGCCAAAATACTTTGTTCTAATTTTCTTGAGTCATAAACATGATGTGACATCTCTTCAAGTTTTGACTCAAATTCGAAAAGTCTTCGTTCGGCTTGGTTTCTCTAAAAGTTGAAAATTGGAGGTTAATTGAAAAATTTAAAAAATTAAAAAAGTAGTTATGAAATTGGAAATATCAACAAATAGGATTAAAACTACAAATTTTAAAAAATTTCGCGTAGGCAGAGGGAGTTCATATTTTCCAAAAATTTATGAGAGATAAAGAAGCAACTTCGAAAATTTTACGACCCCCATACTTGGGCAATGGGTGGGTCGACTCACCCTCCCATAATGCCGCAGGAGAATCAAATTGAAAAAACGTCGCAGATCGGCGAGAAGCACCGACATGCGACACATTTTTTGTTTCATTTTTCAAAGTTATTGGTTCATAATAAGATTGTTTTTTGTCGATAAACGTAACGCAATGCTTTTTTGCTTACAAACGTAATTTGCGCATCTTACCAAAAACTTTTCATGGTCAATTTCTTTTTGGAAAATGATCGATTTCTGGTTTATTTTTCCAAGTGTCTTTTTAAGATCAGCGTTGAGATTTTCATGTTCCAATGATTGTTTGTGGAGCTAAAAATTGTTGAGAGGAAGGAAATTTTTTTAGTAACTCAATATCTAACCTCTTTGATTTCTACAGTTTTCTGTTCAAGATAATTTTTTAAATTATTCAACTCATTTGTTAAAAATTCAATTTTTGTTGCATAGATTTTGACTTGATTTGCCTGGGCATCTCGTTCGTCTTCGATAATGAGCATCTAAAAATTAAAATACTTTTTTTACCTGTTCGGGGGAGGTAGTCTCACCCACTCCCTATACTGCACCTTTCCGGCTCTCTTCCCTCACCCTCCAACCAAACTTTGTAGGGGGGATTAATCTTTTTTAAGGGGATAGGGTCCATCTTTACTGGATGGGTCCATTTTTGGTGGGAAATCGTTTTTAGGAAGAGGTGTCCATCTTTTTTTTAAAGCGGGTCTGAGGCGGGACTCCAATTTAGGGGAGAGTGTAATCCGATTTCGATCATCCCCTTCCCTTTTTCATATTTTTCCACGAGTAAAAAGATAGGTATGATGTGGTGACCCTGTATAAATATTTTTATCTAAATAATTGAAAAAATCACTTTCCAAAAATTTTCAAAATCGGAAAAACACATTGGTACCTCAAGGGTAAAAATTTACAACTTTTCCAGAAACTTACATCTGCTTTAATATCCTTAATTTTATTCAAAAATTCATTTTTAGCATTAGCCATTTCAATTTGTCTATTTTCTAACATTTTTTCATATTTTTCCACGAGTAAAAAGTTTTCTCCTTCCATTTGATCTTGAACCTGTTCAAGCTCAACAATTTTTCCTTTGAGCTAAAATTTTGTATTTTTCTCATTTTTTAAGTCATTTTTACCTTTTCATTCCGATTATGCATTTTTGCCAATTTTTTCTCCATTTTAAACTGAATGTCTTGGAAAGCTTGAGAAAGTTCTTGGATTTTATTTTGAAAAGTTTGCTCCATTTCGAAGAAGGTTTTTTGGGTTGCTTCGTCTTTTATTAGAGAGGATCTAAATTTTGAATTTATCAGGTCATATTTACAAATTGTCCAAAAAATGGCAATTTTGTGATTTTTTATAAGTTTTTTAATTTTCACCAAAAATAACCCATGAGGGGGGGGGTTCAATGTGAGAAATCAATTGCACGCATTGTCGGACATTGAAAACGCTTCTCCTGGCCTATTTTTCGCAATTTTTTCTTTTTGCAAAAAATTTTTTAAGAGGAGGAGGAACGATCTAGAGGTAAATGTCTTGCAAATGTAAGTGCCTTGGACCAATTGGCCATCGACAGCGGACTTTACTTCCTTTTTAGGCGGAAACGTCTTTATTTAGTCGATAATTTTTAAACTTCCATGAAAAGAGTTATAGTCAGAATTTTTGTAACATGGGCGCAGTCCGAAACTTTTTAAATACCTGATATGGTCGTTGAGCATTTCTTCATAGCGGTTTTTTAATTTTTCTGTTTCAAAATTATATTCATGCCGCATTTTTTCAATAGTTTGTTCTTTGGTTAATTCAGCGATTTCACAACGCTCTTCTAGGTCCTGAAATATGATGTTTTTTAATGCATGCCAGGGCAGGCTCGTATTTAATTGGAGGCCCGGAGCCGCCCCGAAATCCAAAAAAGACAAAAATTTTTCTAATGGTATCCCCTGTTGGGGGTAGCTTTGGACCAATTTGTATTTTGGGGTCCACTACTCCCCTCCTCCTTGTCATGTATGATTGTATGGTTAATATAATATTTTATATACCTTCATTTTCAATTTTGATTTTTCAATCTCATTTTCTAAATTTGAACGGATCCTCTCCACTTCGGCTTCTTTCAACTCTTTGTATTCGTTAAAAATTCTTTCCGCCTGTGCTCTGACCAAGTTTCTTTCGACGTTTAGTTCATTTAATAAAGTTTTCTATAGTTTTTTTCAAATTCAAAAAATAGAATTCAAAAATAAAATTACATATCGTATTAGATCATCTAGAGGAGCCAAAATCAAATTTTCTTGTGATGGAGTGGGAAATTGTTGATCAATATTTTCAATTTTTAAACTTGAAATGTGTCCATCTTCAAATCCAAGAAAAATTGTTCCAGATTTTTGGATATAAGACATCTAAAATATAGAATTTTTAATGTAAAAAATTTTGGGTATTGGGTACTCCCACCCTTCCAGTGCCGTAGGTAAGGGGACCTCTTATAAAAAACTTGCCATTCAAAATGACGGATTTTAGACTCAAAACGGCATAGCGGATGCAAACGGCGGATTTTAGGCTGTGTCCTATCACCCATGTCTTCGGGAGGGGGAAGGGTAGAGGCAGTGGCGTAGGCAGAAGAGGCCGACTAAGGGTAGGGGACACCACTCCAAAATTATAATGAGGACCCTTGATGAAGATTTCTTCGATTTCGGCCCTCGACTTGCTTGGGTACCTCCCTAGTTGGTTGGGTGCACTTCTGCTTAAAATATCCTACCAAAGTGATCGAAGCCCGATGAAAAACATGCAAATTTTTGATATGCTCAATATCTTTTGCACTCGCTTTCAAAATATTTCCAAAATCCGTAGACATGTAGAAACATTTTCCATTGAAAAGAATTCCAGTGGAATTTTTCTTGAAACTAATCCCTTCGGCGTGCATATTTATGGGGTCTAGTTCTTTCGAATTTTTTATGCGATGTAGCAAAAATTTGTTGGTGATAAGGAAAATGGTGTCTTCAAAAATTGAGATATCGATGAAAAATCGGAGTTTGAATTCTAACATATATAATATTGTGCCTAAAAATGATAGAGTTAAAAATTGGGTCAGATGATGGGGTCTAGTGCACAGGCGGCCAAAGGGTGGGGTAGTGAACGAGAGTTGATAAAAAATCCGATCGACTCGACTTTTTGGCATAGTCTCGAATGAAACGAAAGGTTTGAAAAATAGTGGCCCAGTGCGCTGCCAAGGAGTTCGTCATCACCATCGAAGGGTTCGGTTCCCCCTGTAATCCAAAAGATTTTGCAGGAAGCTATGATCAATCAAGGTTGATTATTTTTAAGAAATTTTCAAATCTTGTGGTTTGGGAAGTGAAGGTATCCCCAAGCATCGAGGAAGGTCACGGCGCACCAAAATGTCGAAAAGGTGCAGGCAAGGGTCAAAACCAATCGATTCAGCTCACCGAGCGCTCCAAAACGAGCACTATATCATGGGATCCCTAAAACTCCACGATATAGTACTCGTTTTGAAGCGCTCGATGAGTTAAGTCGATTGGAGATTCTTTAAAATTTTGACCCTTGCCTGCATCTTTTCAACATTTTGGTGCACCGTGAGGTATTCTCTAGGCATGAAGGAAGGTATATCTATGCTCGGTATGGAGGAAATCCCTCTATGTCTAGCATGGAGGCAGAGATTTATAGGCTCCTTCAAAAATTACCATTCCGACTATCAATAACATAAACATCATCTTTTTGAGTCAAAATTCCAATATTTTTTCCATCCTCAGACCATTTTGCTATGAAAATATCATGTTGACATGGGGGTACCCCTTCAATAAATTTTTCGAATTTTTCCATTTTTAAAAACAAAAATTTTCTTGTGCTTCCTATAAAAACTAGTTTGTTACAAGGACTTGGTGACATCTAAAAATAATATAGGAACATTTAAAAATGAAAATGTTGGATAAAACTATAATAAATGAAAGCAAAAAGTGTACCGTTTGTGATTTTTACATGAATTGGGACCCGAAACTTTTTTGCCTAAAAGGCCCCTCTAGAGATAATTTTATGCGGGAAATCGATTGCGTACATTCCCGAATCCTGAAGATGCTTCTCTGACCCTGATTCAGGTAAAATGAACATTTTGTTTCAAAATTCAATTTTTCCTGAATCAGGGTAAGGGAAGCATTTCAAGGGATCGGGGAATCGATTCTCTTCGTAAAATAACCCCTAGATGGTCGTTTTTAGAGAGACAAATCTCGGCTCTCAAATTCAAGTAAAAATCACAAGATACACTTTTTTAATTCATCCAGTAATTATACTGTGATTTTGAATTTTTTCAAAAATTACCACTTGTATCGAATCTTCAAAAACCACTTTTATTTCTTCAAATTTATACAGCAAAATATTGTAAAGAATCAATTTTTCATGTGTACCCACTAAAATTTGATGTCCGCCTGGAATTATAGCAGTGCCAATAAAATTCGAAAAATTTGCATAGGCCAAAGTTTTTCTAAAAAGTTAATTTTTCTACAGGGTGACGCAGAAAAGTGGCTTTTTTGACATTTTGAGACATAATTTATTTTCTAAAAATGACCTCCTAGGGGTAATTTTATGCGGGGAATCAATTGCGCGCATTTCTGAACCCTGAAATGCTTTCTGATCCTGATTCGAAAAAAATTGGATTTTTGAAGCGGGTCATTCTCTTCATTCTCCTCAATGGTCATTCTCCTCTTTTTTCTAGAAATCACTTTCTAAGGGTAATTTTCTAGAAATCACTTTCTAAGGGGGTAATTTGATGCGAGAACGCGATTGTACACGTCTTCAAAGCATAAAACGATTCCCTAATACAAAATATATGATATTTCTCATTTCAAATTTCGCTTTGGTTTATTTTTTTAAAGAAAATCTCTTGTTTAGCTAAAAATGGTGGTTTTTTCAAAATCCAATTTGTTCCCTGAATCAGGGTCAAGAAAGCATTTTCAGAGTTCGGGAATGCGCGCAATCGATTCCCCGCATAGAATTATCCTCAGTGGGGTCATTTTTAGAAAAATAAGTTTTCGAATCCCAAAATGTCAAAAAACCACTTTTTTGCGCTACCCTATATAAAAATATTCATTTTACCTTGTCCATAGTGAAGTTACTATGAGAAGACCAAAAGTATCAACTGAAGCTAAAATCCCTGATTCAGGGTCGATGGAAAAATATTTGATAGGATGAGAATGCTTAGCTAGAACTAGTCTCATGCCTTCTTTACAAACAGCTTCGGAATAGCTGAAATAATGACACCTTTTTATATAAAACGTGTAATATGTGTGTCTGTCTGTGCAAACTAACTTTTGAAGGTGCGATCCAAACAGTCAACAAACTCTATCAACGTGGTCAGGACACAATTTTAAAGGGCCTCCGATGAGGTAATCCCTCTTTAATTTTAGGTCCATGAGTGAGTGAGTCAGAGGGAGACCCCTCCCCTTGCCGACCTATGATGGGGTTGTCTTGAGAGGAATCGAGCGCATTGCCGAACTTTGTATACACTTTTCTGAAAATTTAATAGCCTATTTTCTCTTCAATACATGCAACTCTTTCCTGAATCAGAATCAGCGAAGCATTTTTAAGGTTCGGCAATGTGTGCAATCGATTCCTCGAATAGAAAATCTCCTGTAGGGTTATTTTGGTAAAAATTAAACAACTTGAAAACATTTGAATAAATCGCGCAAAAAATGCAAAAATGCAATTTTTGGGCACCCTATAATTTCAATCTAAACAAAATTAAAAAATTGTACCGGAGATCACAAATCCAAGAACTTTCGTGATCCGTATATAAAATATGATCATTTGATGGATCTAGATGGAGACCAAGACAGGTTGTGCTTTTTAAAAGTGAAGTGATCTAAAAAGATGAGTATAGTAGGAGTATAGATAATGGTAGGGCTAATGATAAGGATCGAAGTAGACGTGACAAGCCTGAGCACCTAAACAGGGATGGGGAAATTTTTGGTGCACAAATCATTTTTTCCCGATGTGTATTTTGTGCCTATACCCAATTCTCTTGCACTCCAAATGCCGATTTTGGCGATTTTTTCAGAAATTGGTGACCAACATGGTCAAATCGCATCCGTTTTCGATAATTTTACATATATTTTTTGTAGCGCTCATCACGGCGCATTCGAATATCTGGTATAAAGTTAGATAAAGTTATATAGCTTGTGATAAACAGTCTTACAACTATAGCTTTTGAATTTTTCCATCTTTCCGGATTTTCTGGCGATCCAAAAACATAAACTATCCCAATTTCCACTGCGACCAACAAGATTTCATCAGTTGCGTACATGCTTACGACCTTAGTCCCGCTTGGTACATCCGATCCAAGTAGGCTAAAGAAATATTTTTCGAGTTTGCATCAATCAATTTTTTACCTTTGATGAAGAGGCTTCAAATCAACATTTTTCAAAGGTACAGTCTCCCGGTAAAGTCGGATTTGGCCATCATTAGTTCCAAATGCCAAAGTGACATCGTCAGCCCAGGCATGGCAGGATATATCAAAGAGCTAAAAATATATGCCTCACACTTGACAGGAGTGCGGGTGTAAAAGGAAAAGTGGGAGTGGGCGGTGGATAGGGGGATACATTTTTCAAAAAATTTGGTGAAGGGGGTTTTGTGATTAGGCTTGTTAGGGCAGTGATATGAATTGTCTTTAATATACTTTGATAGAAGAAAAGATCAATATTTCATCTGGTGTCCTTCTCAAAAGGTAGGCAATTTCATCTGATTTTAAGCAAATCACGGTTTCATCCGCTGGGCATACAGAAATCTAAAAATTTTAATTTTTAACCAACTTTTTTTACTTACCTCCCAATTTTTTGAGCCATTTTTTGTTGAAATTTCAGTTTCTCCCAAAAACGACCCTTCCACTGGGCCATAGCAGTTTAAAATGGCAGTTTTTGCATTGTCATCCAAAGCCAGGGCCACAAGTACTTCGTTTGTGAAGGAGAAAAACATTTTGATAGGGGTGGATCTATAAATTAAATTGGGTTAAAGGACCAGTCCAGTAATTTACAACCATATGAAAAAATGATATATTCGGAAAGATCATGAAAAATGAAGCATTT
>JAQGBS010004108.1:0-10669 GCA_034698545.1 Acrobeloides obliquus
CATACCTCAAACAATCGGGTGTGCCTCATTTATATGTACAAATGTTAAGGTAAGATTTTTTAGAATCAAAAAGAGTACAGTCGACTCTCACTATCCACCATCCTGAGTCCGGTCCAGGGGCCTTTTAGCTTAGTTCCGGAACCAGAAGTCGGATCCCGGAACCGGAGATCGGAAGTAAAAACTTCAGACTTCTGGTTTCAATTTAGTGCAAATTTTCCAAACCGGAAATCGGAAACTTTTACTTCCGATCTCCGGTTTCAACTTCCGGTCCCGGGATCTGACTTCCGGTTCCGGAATTAAGCAATGGGCCCCAGGTCAATATTTTTCGAAGTAAAAAATCTCTTACTAAACTGCCACACTCGATAATCCGATACATAGGTATGACCCACAGGAGTGGGAGATTATCGAGAGTAGACAATATATGAGCATTTTTAGCTACCTCGAACAAGAATCCGATCTCGGTGTTCTTCTTGTTGGTCTTGATGCTATTCATTCACTTATTGATATGTTTAGTGGATCTTTTGTGAATGGACCTCTTTTGGTGCATTTGGTTCCGGTTATACAACATTTTGATAAGATGTTGGAGAAAACTAGCACAAATCCAGAATTGGCTGCAGTGTGGTTATTGAGTCCACTAAGGCTGGCAAAGTTGTATCAGCTAAGATGTGTTGCTAATTTAGGGAGCTGTGCTCAGAAAGAGCAGGTAGGGATTTATTTCTTATCTATACATAGTCTTAGCCCTAGTCTAATCCTAGCTCTAACCCTAGCTTAAGTCCTAGAAATAGCCCTAGCTCTATCCCTAGCCATAGACGTTGTCCTAGCACTAGATCTAGCATAGACCTAGCACTAGTCCTATCCTTAGTCTTGCTCTTTCTAGCCCTAGACTTGAATTATTCATTGCAATTGCTGTAAATTTAACGTATTCCTTGCTCTAGACTTGCCCTATTCCTTGGCCTAGACATATCACTAGCTCTAACTCCATCTATTGCTCTAGCCCTAGACTATACCTATTCCTAGCTATCTCCATGCTATAAGTTAAAATTTCAGGTCACCCAATGGTTAAACTATCCTACAGCCTTGGATGCTGAACACCATCAACAAATTACTGCAATATGCCACTTTTTATTTACTCAAGCTGGTTCAAATGAGATCACTTTCTTGATGGGGCTTTTAAAGCAAAAAACAACACAATGGTCGGTAGCCATACAATTAGGAACATGTGTAAGAGATGAGATATTGATAGATACAGTGGTGGAGAAGATTATAAAGACGAGAAATGCGGCTGTATATAGTTCTGTGTTGCAAGTAAGAATTGAAATACAGCTTTTTATTTCGCCAAATCCATCCATGAGATGATAGGGGCCTATTTCCTCTATGAATGATTATACTGCCTTCCCAATCTATCAAGTCCCACATATGGGTCATCTAATGTCTAAACTATAACTGTTTTCGTTTCTGTAAACTCTTTTGGACGCAAGGGGAATTGAACCCTTACTATAGATGATGTTGAACTCCTTGGCGGCACTCCGACTACTACACCATGGTGGTCACTGAATCCCTGATCGCTTATTTTGACCTTGATGTAGTGCCTACCGCAACAATAACCCTAAACCTCTATTTAACTAATTTTAGAACGGGTATTCAATTCAATACAACCGCAAATTTCGTCAAATTTTCTGGAAAGGTATAAATCAACTCTCCCTCCATGAGCGACAAATATTATTTGCTGTAAATACTGGAAAATCTGACCAGATTGCTCAAATTTTACTCCATTCTGTTAGAACCTTAGACGAGCTGGAAATGGTGGTAAAATTGCTTCCCGAATGGCCTCAAAATTTGAAAATACACATTTACTACCTCACACGAAAGCTCAGTTGGCTTCAAAATATAGCATCTAAGCAAATACATGAGTTTTTAGTTGAAAGTATTTGAATATTTGTATTTTTGGATAGACTATGGCTAGACTAGGAAGTTGACTTCTTGTATTGCCCCTCCTAGGAACGTGGAAATAGACATTATATCCCCCCCCCATTCACTCAGTGAGTGAGATGGGGAGGGGATACTGCCAAAATTCAATTCTTTGGACAAATTTCTATTTTTCGATTTTTTTGCCAAAATTGCCTCCAGTGCTTATAACTATTACATGAAAAATTAGAGGTTGTAATTTTTCAGTCAAGTTGCAGAGGTTGAAAACCTAGCTGAGGTTGCAGTTTACAACCTCAGGTTGCAATCTAGCAATCCTACTCATAGTGCCCAGACAGCGCCCACCACCTTCCCACTTCTAGTCTGATCCCATCTTCTAGCTTATAGCCTTCCCACTTCTAGCTGATAGCCTATTTATACAATTTTTCTGCATTCCAGAATACTATTAATTTTTGATATTTTTCCCTAAGTCATACATACCATGGTAATAAATAAACTAAAAACTTTGTTATTGTGTACACCATCTTCAATTTTTTTCACTTTTACGAAATCCTGTGACAGTCATGAACTTTTTCGGTGTACTCTGATCAAAAATTTTATTGAAATGGAAAAAATCTTCTATAACTTGTTTTCTAGCATAATTAATGACCGTATTGTCAAGTAAAGTCGGTTGCCGAACAAATGAAGGTCTTCTCTTTTTATCATCATAACTTTTCGGAATGTGGGGAAGCTATGAAAAATGGCTTTTTCGGACAATATTTTAAAGTAAACACTGATGTTTCATAAATTACTTTTTTGCAATGATCGTGTGTCATGAGATAAAAAATGTTAGAAACGACCAATTTTTTGTTGTTGGAAAATTCAGTTTTTTAATTTCTAAATTTCTTCAAAGGACCATTGTTACCCACGTTTAAGAGCAATTTTGTTTTCAAGTGTGTCATCAAGAAAGATGGAAAAATGTTTTTTTCATTTTGGTTTGTAAAAATGAAGACTGGCTTGATATTTTTCTCTCTGGTTCCAATTTTTATCGTTACTACAAACACTTGTTATAATATTGAGTCGTTCAGAAAGTTCGTAACCTTTTACGTGAATTTAATCCCGAATTTTTTTTGTCTAAAAATGACCCCTATAGAGATAATGTTATGTAGGGAATTGAAACGAAAATTTGTCGATCTTTCGTCTAAAATCATCCATATGAGGGTAATTTTATGCAAAAATCGATTGCGCAAAGTCCCGAAGCGTGAAAACGCTTCCTTGACCCGTATTCCGGGAAGGGGTGGGTGAAAAATTACAAATTTTTGATTTTCGCTTCAATACACCCACCCCTTCTCTGAATAAGGGTCAAGGAAGCGTTTTGAAGCTTCGGGAATGCGCGCAATCGATTCCTCACATAAAATTATCCCTATAGACTATAGAGATCATTTTTAGAAAAAAATTTTCTGGTCTAAAATTCATGTAAAAATGTTACAAAATTTCTGAACTTCACGTTTTTTCCCTAGCCGCTCTTCGACAGGGTCTACTGCGGAACGCCTATCATTTCAATCACTCAGCCATCACTCCACAAAATATTTGTCAAATTTTATATTTTCCGTTCAAGTTCAAATTTTTTAAAGCGAAAATGGATTCAAATCCCAATTTTCGCTAATTCAGGGTCAGGGGAGCATTTCCACATTTGGGAATACGCAAAATCTATTCCCACAAAAAATACCCCTAGAGGGGTCATATTAAAAAAATTTCATGGGGGCCATCATGAGATTACTTTATCATGGTGGGGGTAGAGGGGTCATTCCTCTTCACAAAAAGTTGATAACACTAATACATTTTTGATAACGTTGTGGGGAGGGTCTAAAAATTTGAAAAAATTGATAACATAATATCTGGACATCCCATACCCCAAAAAATTACCAAAAATGCGCTTTTTGTGCCACTCTGTATATTCCTACTTGGAAATGAATCATGTAAGCGTTTAAAAAACATATTATCCTCTATATCATATGTAACCTCAAAATTTTTGACTATAATTTGAATACTGGTCAACTTAAAAATCTGCATCCGTATTTCTTCAAGAATTTCTTCGATGCCGGTCATAAAGGATTCTACTAATTCAGCGACGATCATGTTCTTGAAAACTCGAAATGCTGGAAGCTCCTGCTGATTTATATGATCTATTATGCGAAAAGTTTTGCCAGCTGGTGATTCGAGTTCCATCCAGAAACGATAATATGGATCATCATCAGAATAGTTATTACTAATTTCCAAACTAACAACTCGGTATTGTGCCAATCTTTGGGATGTTTCAATAATTTTGCTCCATTTTAGGCAAATAATTTCACAGTGATCCAAAAAAGTAAAAATGCTTTGGATCACTGTGAAATTATTTGCTTTTTTGGGTCACTGTGCATCCCGTGACAAATAAACAAAAATATGTTCCAAAATTTCACCGAGCACCATGCTTTAATTAAAATTATTTTAACAATTGGCAGATGAAAGATTGTTTTCTATTTCTTAATTTCGAATAAGCACTGATTAATCCTGGAAGTAAAACTTTCAGAAATTCTTTTTGGTATTCAAATTCATTTTTCATATAAATCACAGTCGCACTTTTAGTCGCGAATATAAACAAGCTTAACATCGATTCTGTTGTCTCTCAGCCTATTAAAGGACCAGTCCGAGCGGAAAAAGGTTGCCATTTTTGTTGTTATTCGAAAAGTTCATAAAAAATGGAGCATTATTTATTTTTTACGGTAAATTCCGAATCGTTGTCGTTTTTGAGATAATTGTGTATGAAGTTGTCAATTCGAAGTTTCGTGTATTACTAGGGTTGGGGAAATAGAATTATCCGGATTTATCCGGTCCCGGGGAAATTGGATAAATCCGAATTTTCCCGGAGAGTTCTTTTTCTCAGAATTACTTGGTTTGAAAAAACGTTTCTCCATTTTTAAGCCAATACGGGTGGTATGCCCGAAAAATAACACTGAGTGTTGTAAAACGACCGTTATGTAAAAGCTTTATTTGTAAGACTGACTAAAATCCATTTTCTTATTACAATAACACCTACCAGACATAAGATTAAAAACGGAGATAAGGTGATACATTTTAAAAACATATTAAAAATAAGCAAAGAAGAAAACATTCTCGGACATACTTAAACTTGTCCGAGACACTCCACACCACATAAACAAGAAAAGAGAAAATAAAAATAATTATTACAAAAAACGTGGTAGATATAGTTACAAAACATTACTTTAATCATGTGGGTTGAATTCCGAAAGGCCAAACACCGAAAGATAGGAGAAAAAGAAAAATCGAATCACCAATTACAATCATAAAAATATAAAATTATATATTAATGGGCTTTCCTCCCAAGAACAAATCAACAATAGCTTAAAAATTATTACCAATCACCGATATAAATCCTTTAAAAATTCTCTAACATGGCTCACGCCGTAAATAAAATAAATGAATCGTAAATTTTACAAGTGTTGTAAAACGACCGTTATGTAAAAGCTTTATTCGCAAGACTGACTAAAATCCATTTTCTTATTACAATAACATATACCAGACATAAGATTAGAAACGGAGATAGGGTGATACATTTTAAAAACATATTAAAAAGAAGCAAAGAAGAAAACATTCTCGGACATACTTAAACTTGTCCCAGACACAAGCCTAATTGGTGCAGTAACAAAGCAGCGGCTTCGTGGCCACAAGATCGCGATTTCGAATCCTGCTTGGACCCAATTTGATTCCAATTTGGCTCCAAGCGTGATTTGAACCCTCGACCTTATGGCCACGAAGCCGCTGCTTTGTCACTGCACCAACGAGGTCTGGAGAAAAAGATTTTCTCAGAATTCCCCCGGGGAAATCTGGATAAATCCGTGTTGCTTACTGGTAGCGGTTCAATGGAAATTTCGTTGTAACCGGATTCTGCTTACGTGTCTGCTTGCATGAGCGTTACACCGGTTACCACGCACTTATATGTGCTTACCGATGCCATTAGAAACATTCATGTACATGTTTTCGTTGTAATACACAAAATTTCAAATTGACAACTTCAAACGCAATTATCTCGAAAACAACAACAGTTCAGAATTTGTTGTAAAAACAAAAAATATGTGTAGCCCCCGACGAGTGCAGTTGTACCCATGTCTGACGGTTGTTTAAGCTGCAGCTAGGTTCTCGAAGAGAGCCTCTTTATGCAATTATTAGTCTGTTATTATGTGTACTCAATAAATAGTTTAGCCAATATTTCCACTCACATTCCAGGCTTACACTACACATACAGTAAATCCAAAGGGTACCCAAACAACTCCACAAGTACGGAGTCCTAACCGTCCCACTGTCACTTCATGACGGGCACATATGAACTTTCTGAATATCGACAAAAATGGCAACTTTTTTCCGCTTGGACTGGCTTTTAAGTGAAAAATGGATTTGTTACAAAAATTACCGTAGAACATAACTTCTAACATAACTAAGACAAAATTTTTATAATAAAGAATGCAAAATGTCATGTTAGATTAGAATTACATCAATATATAAAAGGTGTAAAGTTTGTCTAGCCAATGATATGCTCGATTAAATTTAATGTCAATCAAAAAATTAGTTAGATTATGAAAAAATTACCTTTTTTCTATGTAAACAAAATTCGATAAAATTAGTTAAATGTTCAGACTAGACTGTTTAAAGGTCCGGACCCGGATCGGACTTCTATTTTTTTACCCTTTGAGGTCTGGAAAAATTTTTATGCCATCTATCCATTTTTTGAAAACATTGAATATTTTTTAATGAAAAATGATTAAAAATGGTAAAATTTAGCTAAAAGAAAATAAAACTTGAAAACTTTGATTAAAAATTTCAAAAAATTTTTCGATTTTTAAGATTTTATAAAACACGGGGACTTTTATATTAAAATTGAATAATAAAATATACTCAGTTCGTGACTAATCAACCATTTAATGAAGAATATGGCCGAATCTGTCCTCAACATCTGCCAAAATTTTTTGAGACGTCTCGAGATGCTGATGGTATCCAAACATGGTGAAAGCAAGGTAAAAGCCAGTGAACATCAGGAATGGCTCCAAAGAAGCACAGTTGTTCTTGTTGACCAGCTAATGAAGAGTGGTGAATGTCACATATGCCTATTTTGTAATTTTTTTATAATTCAAAATTCGTTATTTTTAGTCTTATCAATTAGTTAAAGGAACACTAACCATAGCTTAGGTTTTGCCAAATTTTAAAAAAAAATTAATAAAAAATGAGTTTCAACCGAATTTTTTCAGGCAAATACACATTCGACTGCTAGTAATCTGCAGAATTTTTTGTAAAAAAATTATTGAAAAATCACACGTTTTATCCGAGATATAGCTATTTGAAGTTTGGACTCAAAATGCCCATTTTTCCTTATTTTCAAAACTTTGCCAAAATTGAGTATAGGACGGATTTCTTCGAGCGATGGCAATCTTGAATGATGGGAATCTGAGGGATTTTTTACAAAAGAAATTATTGAAAAAGCTTTTAAAATATCAAAGATATGATTTTTTGAAAATTATGCTTTTTCCGATGTTTTTCTTATTTCCAAAAAAGTGCAAAAATTGAAAAAAAGCATCATTTTCAAAAAATCATATCTTCGCGATTTTAAAAGCTTTTTCAATAATTTCTTTTGTAAAAAATCTCTCAGATTCCCATCATTCAAGATTGTCGTCGCTCGAAGAAATCCGTCCTATACCCAATTTTTGGCAAAGTTTTGAAAATAAGGAAAAATGGGCATTTTGGGTCCAAACTTCAAATGGCTATATTTCGGATAAAACGTATGATTTTTCAATAATTTTTTTCACAAAAAAGTTCTCCAGATTACTAGCAATCGAATGTGTGGTCGCCCGAAAAAATTTGCTTGAAACTTATTTTTTTATTAATTTTTTAAAAAAAGTTGGCAAAACCTAAGCCATGGTTAATGTCCCTTTAATTTGAATAAAGCTGTTTTATAACCTTCTGACTGTTAAACGCCTAACTTGATAGTGAATTTGAAAAGCTGAGTGTTCAAAAATCTCCTCACTTCAAAAGTATACATATCCGAAAATCTTAAAGCGGTCAATCCGCTGGTGAATGAGCTGCTATACACTGCTTCAATGAGCTAGGTTACCCGAAGATTCCGGACCCGTTCCGGATCTGACCTAATCAGACCGGCTAGCAAAACCTATCAAGGTCCGGACCTTCACACAGTGTAGTTCCGACTACACAGTCTGATTATTGCCCAAGTACAGCACAAAAATTTTGTTCTTTTGCAACTTTCGTACTATCCATTACTATCATTCTTGAAAAATATATCAAAAATTTTGATCAGGAAATATTTATTGTCAGCAAAAAAGAGACAGAAAAATTCCGCTCAATTTTTAGTTTTGACAAGTGAGTGTTCTTTAAAAGAATATTTATCATATGGCACAGACTTTTCTGTACATTGTAAAATGTGTCTAAAATTCAATAACCTTTTGTGCCTTTTTCAAAAAGATTCAATAACAAAATTTGTACCAAAAATAAACATTTTTCTGTTTTGTTTTTAATATGTAATCAGATTAAGAATTTATGATGACAAAAAATGAAACATTTTTGATAAGACGGACATTTATAAAACATTTTAACGTCACAAAAAATCATTTTGACAATTTTTTCATCATTTTAATGTTTCTTGTTATCATGTTTAGAGTGCTTAATTTTCCCGAAATTGATCAAAGCTAATCTTTGGTTTTTGGTTATTGAAACGAAAACATGAATCAGGTTTTTTAGTTTCAATAACCCAAAACCATTTTCAAATTTGATAATTTTGGTATCACTTTATTTGTCTTGACAAATTATAAAAAATTGCTACAATGTTCATTTTATGAAAGTTTAAAGAATTGACGCAAAAATGGAATTTCCTGCCAAAAAATTGAATTTTGTTGTGTATTGACACGAATACTTTGGAGAACTTTTAACAGCATAAAAATTGTTCAGTTTAGCTCAAAACGCATAACTTTATTGATCAAAGTTTTTCATAATTTTGTGCTCTAAAAGATAGGCTATTTAAAAAATCTATTTTCGTGATCTTGATCCTTTAATTGACTTTCCATCATCAGAGAAAAATTTTTCGCATCTTTTGTCCTTGTGATCAAGGACCTTGCTTTTTCTTTGAAGAAAATGATCAAAAGCTGACCCTAAATATTCTTCTACTTGCAGCGGAACAACATTTTTGAACTTTTTGTCCTCATGATTCATTTTTGTGCTTACAAAGAGAATCTTTTTTCTCCCAAAAAGCTGAACAAAATTTGACCATGATCAAAATTCTGGAAACTGATCAAATTTTTAACCTTATTTGGTCTCCCACCGTCATTTGCAGCATGGATCGCACTTTCTGCTTCCATTTGCTTATCATCAACATGTTCGTCTGCCGATGGTAGGTAAATGTGCGCATGAAGTTTCGAATGATATATGAATGTTTCTCTTTGATAAATGACCGTCTCCAAAATGAAGAATTTATCGATATCACGACCATGCGATGAGGAGGAGCATTTATTCCCTTCAAAAATACCGGTCATTTTTCAATTCGGTATCACTTCGGTGAGAGTTTTCAGTGTGGCTAAGGTTAATAAAATTTTTTCAACGTCAGAGTTTCCCAAAGTGGCGAGAGTTTTTATCTAGATAGAAGGTTATCGGGGTTTTCCGATCTAGTTGAGGTATTTTGTGAAAAAATGTTAAAAAAGATAGGCGTTCTTAAAAAACACGAATGAGAATTTTTTAAACAAGGAGAGTTGGATTTGGATATATACATATCCATTATCCGAAATCCGATTTTAACGTGAAAATTTGCTGATTCATCTATTTCCTGAGGTCAAAATCAAAAAATTCTTTCAGATCCGAGTTCCATTTGGCGAAAAATTCCTGAGTACAAAAAATCAGCCAATTTTAGAGAACTTTTTGAAAAATCGAATAGCATCAAAAATGAAAGCAGTAGTAGCATAATTTTTTGCTATTTTTAGGCGAAAAAAAGTTTTTTGAAAGAAAATAATGCTACTTATTTATTCCACAAAACGATTTTAGGTGCTATGGAAATTTTTTAAGCATTATTTTGATTCCAACGGTCTTCAATTTTTATATACTTACGTGGACTTTTTAAAGAAATTTTTGATTTTTTTCTATACTTTATTGAAAGTTCAAAAAAAGTGGTTACTCCATAGTTCAATGGGTAAGGAAGCCACCCGTTCGATCTGACAAGCTAAACAATGTTGGGCCCTCAGGTTCGATCCTACTAGGGCAAAAATTTTGTTTTTCAAACAAATTTTTTTACAAACACTGGAGCAAAAAATTTGTGCTTCAGTGTTTGTAAAAAATTTGTTTGAAAATCAACGTTTTTACCCTAGTAGGATCGAACTGAGGGCCCAACATTACTTAACTTACCAGAACGAACGGGCGGCTTCCTTATCCATTGCACTATCGAGTGGGCAAAAAAAGTCGCTTTTTTATTGTTTTAGACTTGGAAATTTATTTTTTAATGAGCCCTCTAGGGGTAATATATGCAGGAAATCGATTGCGCGCATTTCCCTGTGAAAATGCTTCCCTGAACCTGATTCAAGGAAAAATTGATTTTGAAACGAAAATGGTTATTTTTAAAGAAAAAGTGAAAATTGTCATTTTCTGTATCAGAGAATCGTTTTTATTCTTCGAAAGCGTGTGTCATACATGAACAAGGAGGGGGGGGGGGGGAGGACAAGCT
>JAQGBS010004109.1:0-10668 GCA_034698545.1 Acrobeloides obliquus
CCATACATATATACTTTTGATTATTATTTCCCATTTCGTAGTACTCATTTTTAGCTCCCACATATGATTTTTATGTTTATGTCATATTTCTATTCCTGCCATTTTTATTATTTCAATAAAAAATTTCGTATACTCCGTTTCCTGGTGAAAGTTAAAAAAAAAATTTCAAATTTTCGAACAAAATTGATTTTTGAGTAAAATTCAATTTTTCCCAGTCCTACCCGGGCCGTGGCCCGCCCTGAAAAAAATCTGGCATCCCGGGCTGGCCCTTAAAAAGCTTACTCCATAGTGCAGTGGATAAAGAAGTCGATCGTCCAGAAAGGCGGCCCATTGTTGCTTAACTTGCCAGATCGAAAGGTCGGCTTCCCTATCCACTGCACTATAGACTACCCACTTTTTTAATCTCTCAGCAGGAAACAGAATATAATTTTTTTTATTTGTTGTAGGCATATCGGAACTGTCGGCTTTTTGCTAGTGGCAATATTTTTTTGAAAATTTTGCGTTTTTATAAATTTGTTTAAAAAAACATTTTTTTCGAAAAATGCAAATTTTTTGTTTCTCCTTATTCCTACTGCTTTTAGTCTTTTTTTGTTGTTGTAAATTTGTGCCATTTTATATTTCCATTTTTTTCCTCCCCCATAATCAACTTATACTATGTGAATTTTGCAATTTAGAGAGAAGAGTATTTTTTTTTCAATCTTGACTGAATTTGTATGCTAGCTACCACTAGAATTTTGTCTTAAATTTAATGTTTGTTTTGTTTATATAAAAGATAATGATTTTTTTAATAAATTGAATATTTAAAAAATGGTATTTTACACAGAATAATACAAGGTCAGCCAAAAAAACCGGGCTCTATTACACTTTGACCGTCCAATGGGGGTTTAACCGTCCAATCAAAATTTAAATGTCCAAACAAATTTTTAACATATTTTTTATTGTTCATAATTTAAGGCCACCCTCCTTCCTATTATCGCCGATAATATTGAAGCTGGAAGTACCGTCATATCCGACTGATGAACAGCATACGGGGGTATTCGCAACCTTCAACAAAATTATGAGCATAGGAGGATAAACCACCGTATACATTTTGTAGATCCTACAGATAGGACCATACATACACAAGGAATAGAGACTACGTGGAAAGTCCTAAAAAGTGGGCTTAGACATTTACATGGTACAAGTTAAGCGTTGTTTAGTACATACTTGTACCAATATACGTTTCGCCGTTTTCACGAGAACAAAAAGATATTCGAACATTTATTTGAAGCGAAAATCTGAAAATGTTTGATTTTCGCTTCAATACTCCGATTTCTCCCCTGAATTAGAGTCAAGGAAGCGTTTTCAAGATTCGGGAATGCGCGCAATCGATTCCCCGCCTAGAAAAACCTAAGAATCGACGGTTTTCTCATAAAAATCCGAAAATGTATGATTTTAGCTTCAATACACCCACTCCATTCCCTGAATCAGGGTCAAGGAAGCGTTTTCATGCTTCGGGAATGCGCGGAATCGATTTCTCGCATAAAATTACCCCTAGGAACGTATTTTTTACAAAAATTTTCAAAAAAAAAATTTTCTCGGAGAACGGGCCGCGATTGTTACCTCCCCTTTAAGATTTAAAAAAGATTAAAAAAATCTGGTTGGACGGTTAAAAATTTCATTGGACGGTTAAACCCCCATTGGACGGTTAAAAATCGATTGGACGGCCAAAGTGTAATAGAGCCAAAAACCGTACTTTTGCGTTTTTTGACGAAAAATTTTCAAAAATCAGTTGTACATTACTACGAGGTCAGAATTAGGAGCGGTTACTCCAAGGGTTCCATGGTTCGCAACATAAACAAAAAACAATATGAAACCGTAACAATATTTAGTGGCGTAGCCCTTCGTCTTGATGACAGCTCTCATGCGGCGAGGGATAGACTCAACAATTGGCAAATGGACAAGGTCTACAACGATTTGGATGAATTTGTCGCTGACGTCAAAGTGTGAATTGCCTCCAAGGATCACCACTTCTTTGCCCGTGGAATTGACCTACTGCTACTCAAATGGAAAGCAGCAATTGAGTGGATGCTGATTATCCTCAAGAAATTGTAGGACGAACAAGAAAGCTTCATACGAATTGTATCGCGTGGGATTCACGTCCATTCTTCCTGAATCGCTTGGAAAAGCTCAAATGCCTTCCACGCAAGCGCTTCTTCAGCACGAACCACAGATGCTCAATGGGATTGAGGTCTGGGCTAGCCAAAGAAAGACGCGGACATTGACCCTCGGATGCCGGAACCATCGCGTCGTCAGCTTCGCTGTATGCTTAGGGTCGTTATCCTGTTGGAACAACCAGCCTGGGAGCATGTGACCCCCGATGAGGTGGTCCCCTTCCTATTCGACGGGGTCCATGAGTGAGTGGGTTGGGGGAGGGTCCCTCCCTTGCCGACCTATGATCAACATTTTTCCTGGTTGATTCTCTTTTAGGTTATTGAATTATCATATTATTGGTCGAGAAACTGTTTGGTTTACGAGGAAATTCAACACGAAATGGTCAGATAAAACGGGAGCAATTTGTCTCTGCATACAATCTTCGATTGTTTGGATAGACTCAAATGAAACAAAGAAAATTCCGCTATCTTGGCATCGATCTGGACCCAAAGCTATGCTACAAAAACCATGTTGCCAAAGTGCCGCCAATAGATCGGAGCCTTATGCAGAACAATCAGGAAGTGGGCAGCCAAGGTAGCCTTCTTAAAGCTCTACATTTCGACAATCGAACCAAGCTTGTTGTTTGCCATAGAGGCCTGATACCCATGTCCTCCAAAACCCCATCGAACGAGTCAAATTCGCCGCCAAGTTCTGTGCCAACGACTTCACCTCCTCGTACACGCATCTATTGGAGAGACTCAACTGGAAATCGATAAGCAAGTTAGCAATGGAGAAGCGTGCTTTGGTCATGCACCATTTCAAAAAAAACTTTATCTATGATGTTTATGTACGACGAATCTCTCATAGTCAAAAATTGTACGTACACATTTTTTACACTGACAATACACCAAAATCAATATTGAAAATCCTTCATTTCACTCATATCCGATTCCTGTAATCGTCTCTTTTTTAGATTTTCTTCCATTCTTTGCCGATCTTTTTTATTCATGAATTGCATTTCTACTTCATCCAGATTTAGGCCTAAATAATTGTAGTTAAAATAGAAGACAAGTGATTACCTTTTGTTTCAGGGACAATAAAAATAAATAAAGCCAATCCAATCGCTGTAACACCAGCATATAAGAAAAATGCACCTAAAAGTAAACAATTTGAACCTGTTGTATAACATTTAGTAGGAAGAACAAGAAAGCTTCATACGAATAATTTTTTATTCTTTGTGTTTTCAAAAGGCAAAAAGTATTCAAAAATAGGTTTTTCTTATTTAACAACCTACCATATTTAGAAATAGCCTGACTCAGACTCAAAAATGTCAATGAGATCAACAAGTTAAACATCCAATTGGTAAATGTCGCTAAAGCAACACAAGTTCCTCGAGCCCATAGTGGGTAGAATTCGGAGTTTAGAACCCATGGAAGTGGGGCATAGCCTAAAAAATCATGAATATATAACTTGAAGATAAACAGACAAAACAAGAACCACAAGAATCTACTAGTGCACCTGTTCAGCTCCCAGAATTAAGACTCCTAGAGTTCAATGGAGACTTGTCAAAATGGTATACCTTCTGGGATATATTTAAAACAACAGTCGACTTCAGACGCATCCCAATTCTGTGTCCGTCCATCCGTTCGTCCGCACGTCCGGAGCGACGAGATCTCAGGAACGTTAAATAGACCCTCCTTCCCCCAACTTGAAGCTAGCTACGCCCCTACGCGACTTCACACATATCATTTATCATACCCGAAGAAAAACAAGCCAAATAGAGAACCATAATAATGATCGGTAACGCCGTATATTTCGTATGGCAATAACTGTCAGCCCACTCATATGTCTCCCATGTGCCGTTAATATTAATTCTGTGGGTTGTATTGGCTTCTCCACTGGTTTCGGTTTTGCAGTAGCCAGTCGAAGATCGAACGTCGGAATTGTTGCTGCTAACTGGCAGGCAATATCCACTTTTGTGGTCGTTACCATCACGATAACAAAATCCACATGTTTCGTCGGTTACGCAGAAATCACAATTGCTAAATGATGTGGTGTGTATTTTTGTTAAATTTTTTGATAAACATACCTATATCTATTACATGTACTAAAGTGGCTAGCGTTGTCATTCAAAAAATCATCATGTGGCGCTAAGAGAATACTGGGAGAATCTTTGTTTATGAGCAGAAATCCACCTCCCATCAAAAGCAAACTTATAAAAACGCCAAGTATACTGCCAATCAAGAAAATTCTTCGACCAAATCTTTCGACTAGATATAGAGGGATACAGGTCGCGAAGACGTTGACAGCTAAATTTGAAACGTTTGATATTTACGTCTCATGACGTGCATCATGACGCTGCATCGTGACACGTGGCATGACACGCATTATGACGCGTGTCATGGCACGCATCATGACGCGTATCATAACGAGTGTCATGAAGCTGCGTCATGATCCAGGGTCATGACACGTATCATGACGCGTGTCACGATGCGTATCATTGTGCTCGCGCACATGTTTTCTTAACTATAAAGTGTTTTATGATTTGATTTGTGACGTCAATTTATGTTTAGCTTTTTCCGTTCTTTCCTTTTTAGAATTTGTTTAAAACATTTTTTCTCCGTTTTTCGGAACATTTAATATGACTCATTTATGAATTTTATATAAAATATCTTTTCTTGAATAAATCATTGCATATGAAAAAGAACAATCATGACGCGCGTTATGGTGCGTGTCATGACGCGCGTCATGATGCGTGTGATAACGCTGGACCATGATGCAGCATCATGACACGTATCATGACGCGTGTCACGATGCGTGTCATGATGCTGGATCATAACACGTATCATGTGTATACAGCAACACTTGCATATGCATCCCTGAGCTACTAAACTTGCACTGAGACGCGCTCCGTGACCTCCATAGCCCCCAAATCATGAAGAGTGTCATGACGCGTATGATGCGTATCATGACGAGTGTCATGACACGCGTCATGACATGCATCATGATATTGCTAACATCTGAGGACTTTCTTCAATTTTTTGTTTCTCAACCTACTTTCTACAACTTTGACTTTAGGTGGAGATGGGGTTTATATTGAGACAGAGACGGGGGTTTATAATTTTTTGTTTTTGCACAAATATGTAAGTTTAATTACAGGCTGTGCCAACAGTGATCCAAATTGTGGTATGGTCATCTTTTACACCAGCTGATTTGATGATAGTACCAGTATAGTATCTAAAATTTCTTGTAAAGGTTTTGAAGCGTTTCTCTATTACTCCGTTTCCCGCTGAAAGTGAGTACTCCATAGTGCAGTGGATAAGGATGCCGACCTTCCGATCTAGCAAGTTAAGCAACGATGGACCCTCAGGTTTGATCCCCTTAGGGCAAAAATTTTGATTTTCAAACAACTTTTTTTTACAAACAATGGAGCAAAAATTTTTTGCTCCATTGTTTGTATAGAAAACTTTTTGAAATTCAACATTTTTGCCCTAGTGGGGTTAAAAAATTTAATGCTTAAAATCAACCGCTTACACTATTGTGTTGATTCCAGAAAGTTGTTGAAAGCCTTGTAACGCACAGCCTATAAGCAACGCTTTTCTGACATGAGGTGTTGTCAATACCCTTCCTAGCACAAAACCACCTCCTAAAATTATGGATTTATATATGCACTCAAAAAATTCCTTCCTTCCACACCATTCGGTGCATATCCAGGATTTGGCCATTGGAGAGGGGTTGAACTTTCAAAATTGAAAAAAATCCCAAAAAATCATGGGGAGAGGAGGGGTGATGTTAAAATTTCCATCTGGGACCATTGCATTTTCGGACTCTGCCTTCGGCGAGACATAGGAGGGGGCTGGAGAACTCATGCCCCTGGTTACGTCCCTCCCTCCATCCATAAAAGAAGTTGGAGGAGGGTTGGTGCTAGATTTTCCATCTTTTACCTCCATGCTCAGCCTTTTCTCGTTCTTGCTGCTCATGTGACAGTTTTATCTCTTCCATTTCGTAATCTGTCCATTTTTCATCACCGTTGTAAATCTTGTTTAAAACCTGAAAAATTTGTAAAAAATTATTTTTTGATCATTTTTTACAAATTACATCTTTACAAGCTTGAGATCCAGCATGTTGATATAAAAATCTGGGACTTTCTGGTAAAAATAAGAATCCGATAAATTGGATTGCAGCTGGAACGGCGCCGAAGCCGAACATTAGTCTAAAGAAAAATTTTGTTGTATTCTATTTTGTCACGATGCGTGTCATGAAGCGTGTCATGACATGCATCGTGACACGCATCAAGACATTGCAATGACGCGCGTCATGACGCTACATCATGACGCGTATCATGACGCGTGCCATCATGCATCTCAT
Source organism: Acrobeloides obliquus (assembly GCA_034698545.1). Classification (NCBI taxonomy): domain Eukaryota; kingdom Metazoa; phylum Nematoda; class Chromadorea; order Rhabditida; family Cephalobidae; genus Acrobeloides; species Acrobeloides obliquus. The sequence goes on from JAQGBS010004109.1 coordinate 6,502, forward strand.
GATATGCGTCGTGACACGCATTATGACGCAGCGTCATGGCGCGCTTCATGACGCTGCGTCATGAAAGCTACCCATTATGGGCTTAGCTAGTTTTTATAGCGCATACTTTTCTTACCGCCAACCTATTGTTGTTGGATCTATGTATGAAAAAATGCCAGAAAAAATATTCGCAGCTACGAGGCCAATCACGATCATTAGTTGAAATCCTGTTACTAAAGACCCGCGAATATTTGCAGGCGAGGCCTCGCTAATATAAACTGGTACTACTGTGGAGGCAAAACCTAAAGTTTTAATTTTTAGAAAGTGAGATTTGTCAAAAGTGCTATGACGTGTGCCATGATGAGTATCATGACACATATTGTGACACGCGTCGTAACGCGCCTCATAACATGTATCATGACGTACGTCATGACACGTATCATGATGCGTGCCACGAGCGTGTCATGATACGCTTCATGACGGTGTCATGACACGCATCATGACGCTGCATCATGACGCGCGTCATGATACGTATCATGACGCTGAGCATGTGTGGACACTAAAGGGTGAATTTCGTTTTGAAAAAATCCAGAAATTTTTTTGACCCGATACGAACAGAATTCACACACCCTCTTTAATAAGTGTAAACAAAAAATTAGTCATAATAATGATTGTTGTGAAACATGAGAAATCCGACTGTAAATAATAAGCACACAGAAAATTTTACCCACCTATAGCAAAACCTAGTAAAACTCTCCCGATTAGAAGAATCCATTTATTAAAAGACACCCCACAAATCAGAGCACCAATCATAAAAATAATACTGGCTCCAACAATAATTTTTTTCCTTCCAAAACGATCTGAAGAGACACCGGCAACAAGTGAGCCGATTCCTGCGAAACCTGAAAATTTAAATGATATATTTTTGTTTTATGAATAAAAATTAGCATTGTATACATAGTTAATTAGTCAATACACAGCGTCATGACACGTGTCATGACGCACGTCATGATACATGTCATGATGCAACGTCATAACATGCATCATGACGCTCGTCATGACGTTGCATCATGACGTGTGTCACAATGCGTGTCATGACGCTCCGTCATGAACAGAGTCATGACACGCATCATGACGCGCGTCATAATACGTGTCATGACGCACTTCGTGATACATGTTATGACGCGTGTCATGAACATTTTACCCACCTATAGCAAAACATTACACGCATCATGACGCTCGTCATGATACGTGTCATGTCGTTGCATCATAACGTGTGTCACGATGCGTGTCATGACGCTGCGTCATGATGTAGCGTCATGATCAGGGCTGTCGCGGAACAGGTACAACGATCGGAACCGGAACGAAACCGGAACAGCAGGGTTCGGAACCGGAACAGAAACGGAACACGGAACAGCAAAAATGGCCGGAACTTGTCGGAACCGGAACAGTGTTCCGCGACAGCCCTGGTCATGATGCGTGTCATGACTCAGCGTCATGATACAGTGTCATACACGTATCATGACGCGTATCATGTCATGATGTGTCTCATGACGCTGCGCCATAATGCAGCGTCATGACACGCATCATGACACGTATCATGACAAAAGAATTGTTTTTGTGAGTAAAATGTTACGAAATAGTAATTTCATGGTCGCTACAACCATATTTGTAGGTCAAAAGCAAATTGTTGCACATACCAGGGGTTACAGAAACAATGACTTCTTTCCAAACATCATCCATGGGTTTCATGCCATTATTTTTTGGTACATATAACATTGCTGCCGAGACTATACCGGTATCATAGCCGAATAAAAACCCTCCGATGACAGCCATGATGACTAACATGTAGATAAAAGATCCAAGCTCGGGTTTATGCTTAGGTTGGGGTAAGCCGAATCCAGCGGAAACTACCTGAAAATTTCATTTTTTTAAATTTTAAGTTTAATACCTGATTTTTTGGGAACCTCAAAAATTAGGGGTACCTCCTAAAAATTCAATTTTTTTTTCAAAAATGCCGTTTTCTCGGGTTTCCTGCGCGTTTCAGCACCACAAATAAACTTCACTAAGCCCCTGGGGTAACTTTTGATGAGGAATCGAATGCGCCCACTCTCGTTTCATAAAAAATTTGAATTTTTGAAAAAAACGTAACCCACCGTATTAACTTGCACCATATTCAACTTCGTTTTTGTTGTCTGAAATTGTTTAACCTTAATTTTTCAGCTTGATACTTGAATAAATGTTAATAATTTCAAATTTTTCACGTGAAAAAATATTTTCGCGTAAGGATCAAATCTAGTTCAATATAACGTAAAAAAGTTTTCCTTTTTCTTTAAAACTAACGTATACCCACCATTTTTAGGGTCGCTGAACACGAATTTGAAGTCCGTTTTTCGATCCAAAAAACTTTTACTTACAACTTTTACTTGTTAGTCCTGTGCTGCAGGTCGGCTTCTTGAAATCAGTACCCGACTTCAAATGGTCATATCTCCATGGGTTTACGGACTTCAAATTCGTGCTCAGCGACCCCAAAAATGGTGGGTATATATTAGTTTTAAAGAAAAAGGAAAAACTTTTTTACTAGGTCCTCCATTGATTCGAGTATCCTTCATTAAAAAGTCTGATTCAAAATATCAGCAATTTTTTCCATAAATTTGTTGAAAACACACATATTTGTGCATTCAAAGGTATTAAATGACGGGATCATGTCAAAACGCATAAATTTCAAGTCGATTACGGAATAATTCAACGGGAAAGCAGATTTTTGTACGAGAGAGAAAAATCTTGACCAAGGTTTTTGTACGAGAGAGAAAAAAATCCTGACCATACATGCACAAGCAGGATGATGCAAGTTGATCGAATACGAATTGATCGCTCGATACGAAGAATTGAGGGGATGCAGTACCTTCTTTGTGCATGTGTGATCCTGACCAAGGTTTTTGTACGAGAGAGAAAGAAATGGATAAAAAATTTTGCCTAGGGGTAATTTTATGCGAGGAATCGATTGCACGCATTCCCGAAGCGTGAAAACGCTTCCCTGACCTGATTCAAGGAAAATTAGGGTGTGCATTCAAGTGAAAATGATCAAAAAATCAGTTTTTCACTAGAAAACCGACTTTTCATACGTTTTTCTATGCGAGAAATCGTTTGCACACATTTTCGAATCATGAAAATGCTTTATTATCATGGTAATGTTTAAAATTTTGTTTAATACAGAACTCTAAATCATGGTCAATGAAGCATTTTCACGGTTCGAAACTATTTGCAAAAAATTTCTCGCATAGAAAAACGTATGGAAAGTCGGTTCTCCAGTGAAAAACTGCTTTTTTGATCATTTTCGCTTTAATGCACACCCTAATTTTCCCTGAATCAGGGTCAGGGAGGCTGCGCGCTAAACGTCTCGACTTACAACTAAGTCGAGACGCTAAACGTCTCGAATTCGTGACTCAGTTCGAGACAGCGTCTCGAATTCGTCTCGATCTCGTTTGAATTAGTTGAAGTATTGACACGAAAACCCTGAATTTTACATTTTTAAATATGCTTAATTATTGAGTGTATTTAAAATACAAAGACGACACTCTTTATAGCTTGATGAGACGAATAAAACGACATCAAATTTACCCAATTTGATAATTGTTTTGGGTTATTGAAACGAAAACATGAATCAGAGTTTTCGTTTCAATGACCCAAAACAACTATTAAATTGGATAAATTTGGTGCCGTTTTGTTCTTCTCGTCGAGCTATAAAGAATGCCGTCTTTGCTTTTTAAATACATCCAATAATTAAGCATATTTAAAAAATGTAAAATTCAGAGTTTTCGTGTCAATACTAATTCAAACGAGGTCGAGACGCCGTCTCGACTTGAGTCACGAATTCGAGGCGCAAGTCGAGACGTTTAGCGTGCAGCCTTAGACGGTTTCTTTTGGATTTGGTCATCGGTTGTGCAAAAATTGCCCAAGTTTATTTTAAAATATATGTTTTTATGTTCGCTTAACGCAAACTTCTCGAGAAAACCGAGCTTTGTATGTCGCAAACATTTTTGTAAGGATACTTATTTTGATAATGAATTTTATCGTTTTCTAGTAAGATTCGTTTTAAATCTCTTTTAACAAAGTTGTAGAGCTTGATTTCTTCTATAATTTTCTTAAAGGTTACTTTTGATGAAAATCGATAGAAAAACGAGAAAA
>JAQGBS010004110.1:0-10668 GCA_034698545.1 Acrobeloides obliquus
TGTATTACAACGAAGAGCTTGTACACAAATTCAAAATTTCAAACGCAATTTTCTCGAAAACTACAACGATTCAGAACGTGCCGTAAAAACAAAAAATGCTCCATTTTTCATAATCTTTCCCAATATACCATTTTTCATATGATTGTAACTTACTGGACTGGTCCTTTAAAAAAAGTTTTTCATAGAGTAGCCCTAAAAAGGTAACTCTCCTTAAACTCTTGTTTTTTCGAACTATTAAACACATTGTTCGCCAAACTCCGATTCTTATGTTCGTTGGAATTACACTGTCATGTTTATTATTAAACGGAACTTAAAACACTCTCGCACGTATTTTTCCGTTGAAAAATGGTTCGTTCCTTCTTTATTCCATGTTTAACAAACGAGATTTAAGAGAAAAGTACAATCACATTTAAAAAAGGTATTAAGCACACGTAAACAAAAAAGAAATATAGTCGAGTGTTTCTCATGTACGACTGTATTGTAGTCGATCAAAAATTTCGTCACAAACAATATGTTTAAAAGTGTAAAAAATTGGGAGTGCTTATGATAAAAAATTAAACTAACCAAACTGATCGAATGATAAATGGCATTCTTCAAATAAAAAATCTCATTAAACGACCAATCTACTTTCGAGGAGTTGATTCCATGGAAAGAACAAAAATTCTGAGCATTTTTTGCTTTTGGACCCCTACTTGAAAATCTAATGGTTAGAAGTTATGAGCGAAACAAAGTTGCATAAAAAATTTTCAAACAAGTTTGAACATTGAAGCGAAGAGCCGGCACTCAGGATCAATGAAATTTTTCATTGAAACGATTTAATAAATCATGATAAAATTCAAATTCTTTGATGATTTAGAAAAAAAGAAAGTTGGCGTTTTTTATAACTCATCGAGACGAATAAAATGACACCAAAATGATTAAATTTGAAGAACGTTTTGGGTTAATGAAACAAAAATTCTGATTCAGGGTTTTTGTTTCAATAACTGACGCAAATTTCGGATGACGCAAATGTCTGTTGACTCAATCAAAAATTGATGTAAATAATTTTGACGCAATCGACACGTCTCCGCCATGGCTACCACTTTCTTTTCGAGAGGTGGCTGCAAAGTATACCCTCTCCCTTTAAGCTAAAGAAAAATCGCATCGACCGGGAACCGAACTTGCACATTCATCCTTATAGGCCCTCACTTTTGTCACATTCATGTTTTTATTCAAAAAATTTCTTTATTTCAGTTTGATTTTTCTGAACACTGAACCATCTCCGGAACATTTTTCGGAACTCCACTTTGTTTCCCATTTTATATATTTCTTTTTTCTTTTAAAACCGGTATAGAGAGAGTACGTGCTAAAAAGTACAATGAGCCAAATGAGTTTTTCATTGAAATGAAGATTTACAAAAACAGTAATGATTGATGGCACCATTCAGCTTATATAAACAAGATAAAGGAATTATTTTTTCATTCCTCTCATCTGTGGAAGGAAACATGTTTCAGTTTTGTATATTGTTATTAGTGAGTACTGTTTTAGCTGAAGAAAATGTTGTCCGACGAGAAAAACGAGAAGATTTATCCATTTATTGGCCAGAAGAGTTTCTTCCGTAAATCAAAATTTATCTGTTTTAATTCACGTTTTAGCTTGTTAAATTGTATGTCAAAATGCGAATGCTGTTTATGCGATAAAAATAATGGTGACATGTTAAACGGAGAAGCATCATGTGCCAAATTCATTATTTCCGAAACTTATCCAAACAAATGTGCTGACAACGTATGTGCTTGTGATATAAGATATCACACAGAATCATCTGACACATGCTCATACAAACGTTTTGCTAAATCTTGGGATTATTACGACAAAAATTGTAAAAGTGGCGACATTTCGGTACTATGCTCCACCATGAAAAGTTTGTATAAAGATAAAAAGTTTTTTAATCGATTTGGCACTCTAGTCGCACCATTATATGAAGAAAAAGAGTTAGTTGAGTAAGTAGTAAATTTAAAAAATAGTTAGGTAAGTAACATACATTAAAAAGGGGACTTTTTCACAACAACGAAAAAATCGAAAAGATTGAAAAAAATTCGAAAAAATCTTTGGTATCAAAGCGAGACCGTAGGGCCGAGCCCTTGGGACATACATGAACAAGGAGGGGGAGAGGGACAAGCTACCTCGAGGCTATATGGTGTCGACCAAAAAAGGACCTTTTTTTTAGCCTGAGGTAGTTTCTAGCCGGCTTTGCCACTCGAGGCTATATGAACTCCGAGGTTATAACGGAGTCGACACTCCGATATATGAATCTTTAACTTTTGGCTCGATGCTAGCTACATGAGAGAGGACAGTCCCCCCCCCCCATTGGTAATGTATGCCTTGGGAATAAAACTTGCTCGATATAGATCCAAATTTGGATTTTGAAAAAATCATTTTTTCTTTTTAAATTATCAAGTTCTTTTTTTGCGACCTTTGTAGAAAAATCTTTTTTTAGTATTACCAAATGTATGGCCGATTGTGAATGTTGTTATTGCGATCGGAATAATGGCGAACTTTTAAAAGGAAGCGCTTCTTGTGGTAAATTCAAATCTCCTAGCAGGATCATGGAAGTGGGTACTGAAAGATTTCTATTATCAGGACAATGCGCTGCTAATGCTTGCACTTGTGATAATCAATGGAGAAGCAATGATGTAAATGAAGGCCCTGAAAATGTTTTTTGTTCATCGTACAGATTTGACAAATCTTTCAACAAATATGTTAACAAGTGTAAACCCGACTCGACTAGCGAAATCTGTCTCTTATTTAAACAATATGTTGAAAGCAATAATTCGCCGAATAGAACTTCTAAATGGGGAACGTTCGATGGACGTTTTGGCATTGATTTAAGCAGAGATTATGTTGGTTCATAGAACAAATCATTAATAATTTTATCTATTTTTTATGGGAGTTGAATTTACAAAAAAGAGAAATTCGCATCCCCGATTATTTCTTACTTTTATTCATATGTAAACAAGGGTATGCAACGCACACTCTCCTCTCTCTTCTTAAAATTCAAAACTTAAAGGAACACTTGTTAATGCTCTGGCGGGACAAAGAGGTCATCCAGATATTACGTAATCAAGTAGGGGGTAGCCAAATGATTACGGTTGATTACAGGGGGGGGGGGGGTCAAAAAACCCGAAAATTTTGATTACATAATATCTGGATGACTCCAAAAAGAAAAAATGGAACCATTTCTTAATTGTTTGCTCGAAAAATGTCGAAATTCCTTAAAATACCCTCAAAAATGTTAGTTTTGTGTGTTTTTTTAAGGTTATTACTTATTAATTATAAAATAAACATAAAGAACCTACCATAAATACTATACAATACGCCCCGAGGCGTTAATTTTTCACCCTCCCCCCTTCGAGAGCGTCATTTAGAGAGGAGAGGAGTTTATTTTTCAACCCCTTCAATCCAGTCACCAACATCAACTAATAAAAAAATCAATCAATTTTCACCAAAAATCCAAAAATTTTCTAAAAAAATTCTCATTAAAAAAGAAAAAGAGCAAAAACAGCACAAAATTTGGCTACAAACGGGATTCGAAACTGCAACCTTTGTGGTCAATAAGCCGATGCTTTGCCACTGCACCACTGAGGCTTGTTAATGGAGAAACGTCTAGAAATGCTTTTTAAAAAATTTAAAACAAATTTAAAACCAAATATTAAAATTCTTCATCTAATATACCGTAAAAATTCTAATAGAACCCATGGGGCTCTATTTTTTAATCCACTAAAAATCCAAAAAAATTGAAAAAAATAAGGAAAAACATAAGCTATCTTATGTTTTTCCCTCTAGGGTGGGGCTCTATTAGAAGGTGGGGTTCTATTAGAAGGTGGGGCTCTATTAGAATTTTATGTTCATATTGCATAAAATTATCTTGCGTTCGGATTTTTAGCGTCCCAGGTGAACATCAAATACCGTTATCTTCGTTCTCATTTTCATATTCCATTTCATCATTAGTTGGATCCGCAACCATCTCGTCTAAAAAAATAACTTAAAAAAACAAAAAATCAACATACTGGCACTTAAATTTTCAGTTGCATTCAAGCCAACCATTTGAGTTAGGCCGTTGCATTGGCTTTGCTCTAACCGATGGGCTTTTTTCTCCTCCAAGTCTTTCTTAATTTTGTAAATTTTCTCGGCCAGGAGTCCAAAGTATGTGTCCTAAAAATGAATTTTCTTTATTGTTTTTGATCACGGGAATGTGGGACAAATCGACCGTTGTGGAAGTTCCGCTTTTTTTGTTGTGGAAATTCCGTTGTGAAAGTTCCTAGAGCCCTTTTTGGGAGTGCCATGTCTTCATGGGGAGGCACAGCGCGCAAAAAACAAAAAAGGGCATGGCATGGGTCAAAATTAAAAATAAATGTCGCCAATCAACTCAACTAGTCAAGAGCTTCAAAATGGGTACCATATCATGGGGATTTGAGAGTTTTCCTCATGGCCAAGTGGGTAAAGTGACTGATTTGCACTTTAAAGCCGCGGGTTCGAATCTCGGCTCGAATTCAAAGTTGTCCAATTTTCATGAAAATTTTTGCATATCTCTATTTTACTCTCTAAAACACTTTGCAATTATTTTTTGGTTGTTAGACACTTATTGGAGCTGTATAGTGGTGATTTTAATTTAATGACCTAGCTTTATTGTATAGCTCCAGCAAGTGTGTACCACCAAAAAATGATTGTAAAATGCTTTAGATGCCAAAATAGAGATACAAAAATTTTCATGGAATTTGGAGAATTTAATTTGGGGTGGGATTCGAACCCGTGTCATATGAACGAAAGCCGAGCACGTTAGCCACTCGGCCATAGGGAAAACCCAATCCCCCATGATATGGTATTCATTTTGAAGCTTTTGATGAGCTGTGTCGATTGGTAACATTTATTTTTTTATTTTAAGGCATTTTTGTGCGCCGTGAAGGCGAACATCCGTGCTGATCTCAGATGTACGTAAAAACATACACACAAACCAAAAATGATCAAAACCATGTAATTCGCTTTCAAAAATTTTCTCACTTTATCATTAGCCTGTTCAAAAGACTCTCGCTCCACTTTTCTCGCATAATTCAGCACATCTCGAACACGTGTATCGTCCCCTGACAAATCCTTGGATGGATAAATTGCCTGGAACACCTTCATAATCAAATGATATCTCAGGTCTTCTTTTATCGCCAAGTGCCACTCTTTTCTTTGTTGAACCGGCTCGAGCGGCAGTGATGAAACCCGACTTTCGATCTGACCACTCACGTTGTTAGAGTCTACGCTCGAGCATTGACTTCCGAAATTCGAATTCATGCCTAAAAATAATGATATATTGAGAGCTACAGAGTAAGTTTAAAAAAGTGCATTTTTGTGATTTCTGGGCCCAAAAAATTTATTTGCATACTCTTTGACAAACATACAACGCAAAATAGTATTGTTATCACTTATTTCTTCAATCGATTGAACGAACCATTCTTTTTCTTACAAAGGTATGTTTTAATAGAAATTAGAAATATTATTTAAGGGTGGTAAGAATCAGGGATTAGTCTCTGAAAAAAATTTTTGTTGCCAAAACAGCATATATAGGGGTAAAATCATGCAAAAAATCGATTGCGCTCATTTTCGAAACGTGAAAATGCTTCCTTGATCCTGATTCAGGGATAATATAGATTTCTAATTTTATAAAAGCACTAGTATTTGATGTTTTCACATCAACAAGCCTCGGTGGTGCAGTGACAAAAATATTAGTCACAAGGTCGCGGGTTCGAATCCCGCTTGGGGTCAATTTTTTGCACAAAGTAAAAATCCAAAAAAATTTTTTTCGCTTTTTACTTTGTACAAAAAAAGTTGGCTATAAGCGGATTCTAACCCGCGACTTTATGACTAACAAGCAGATGCTTTGTCACTGCACCACTGAGGCTTGTTAATAGAGAAACGTCTTCTCAAACCAATTACTAGTATAAAAAAGGTCGAAAAATCTATATTTTCCCTGAATCAGGATCAAGGAAGCATATTCACACTTCGGGAATGTGCGCAGTCAATTTTTCGCATGATTTTACCCCTATATAGGCTATTTTGGCAACAAATTTTTTTTCAGAGACTAGTCTCTGATTCTTACCCCAATTTAATAAAGTTTTAGAAAGATGCTTGGGATTCACTTAGGTGCCAATTATACACGTATTGCTATTATGAAAGATGAGCATCCTTCGATAGTACGGGAAATAGACATACCCAGAGATGGAAATAGCGGTATTCAAATTGATATTTTAAAATCAATAAATGCTGTTATTTAGATAGACTTGCTTCAGTGCTTTCATATCGAAGTGGACGAGAAATAATTGGAATAGAAGCACTAAAAAATAAAGAGCGTGAAATCATTTTTGGTAAGACTTAAATTTATGGTCCATAAGGCCTAGATTTACACTAAGGCCTAAGCCTACCTAAGGCTTCTCAAAAGACCTACTAAGCCCAATTGGTCCTGAAGGCCTAGGCCTATCTCAAGATCGAGGCTTACCCTAAAGGCCGAGGCTTAAGCTTAGGATTAGGGAAGGCCTAGGTCTTATGGATCAGGTGGGCTTAGTAGTCCTTTGGGAAGCATAGAGCTTAGGTAAGCCTAGGCCTTGAGAAGACTTAGGCCCTAGGATAAGCCTAGACCTTCGGGATGAGGTGGGCTTAGTAGGTCTTAGGTTGGCTTATGCCTTAGGATAAGTATAGAGACCATTTTTTAACTAGTGAAAATCGTCTAGAGGTATTTTCTAATAAAAATCATCAAGAAAGGCTTTATGACTATTAAAAATCGTCTAGATAGGCTTTTTGTAGAATTTTCAGTTTATCCTTCCCCAAAATGAGGTGGGATGAACAATATAAGTGCCCGAACTTTTGAAACAACCTTATAGATTCTTGTCGTCCTTCTTATGTACCAGCTATATGGCATGCAGAAAGAAATCCCGAAGGAACTTATCAAGTACATGGAAAAAATCGAGAATTAGAAACAATCACACAAGAAGATGCCATCTCCAAAATCCTCATACGTGTAAAAGAAATTGTTGATGCTCGATATGATTGCATAGAAAAAGTTGTAATATCATATCCTCACAAATGTGGAGATGAATACAAGCAAATGATACAAAATGCGGCTCAGAGAGCTGGCTTTAACGACATAGACATCTGTAAGGAAACATTAGCCGCGGCACTAAGTTTCTACGAAATTTCAAAGCCGGATCAAAATCCACATTATTTGCTGGTTTTTATATTTACTGCTGGAAGTTTTAGCATTTCTCTTGCAACAAGAGAATCACCAATAAATGATCAAGTGGTAACATTGATAAACACTACTGGTAGTACAATTATTGGTGGTGAAGATTTCACTAAGTTATTGATGTGTTATTTCCATGAGCAGTTCAACGAAAACAATGATTTTCGATTGAAAGATCTTCGTGAAAGTTGCGAACGAGTGAAAAGTGATCTATCGTATTTTTCTGAAACCAAGTAATTTATGCTTAATAGTGGCGTATTTCAGGGGGAAGCTCTGGGAAACCCCATCCGGAAAAATTTTAATACATAAGAGTCATAAGTCGGCAAGGAGGGGCCCCCAATGAGATGGTCCCTCACCACCTCATTAAATTCGATAAAAAAAATCAATACGCAAGTGTCGGCGCGCCGCCGAGGTTGCAAGAGAATCGTTGAGATGGCTTTTGCCACCTAGAGACTATCTGGACACCCTGTTAATTGGAGAGAAAAGCGGTCAAGGGCCCGACCGCTCAGGCTCGCTCGAACCACAAAGGGCAGAGGCCCGGCCAATCTCTGATTTTTCCCATCCTGTTTAGGCGTCCCAGGACTGTACCAGGTATTTCTTTAGGCCAGACAATAGGCTCGTATCTAGATAAGTGGTAAGGGGGGGGGCCAAAGAAGTCATTTGACTCACCCCCTGAGCTGATGGGAGATGGTCGCCTTACTCCTCTCTCCTATCCTTTTGTTACCCAAAGGTGGCCATATGTGTTGCCTAATATATTTTTTAATTTAGGTTATTCTTAGATGAAGAACCTTTGTGCGAATTTACTAGAGATGATCTCGAAAAAAATTGCAAACCAATAATTGATGACATCAAGCAGTGCATGAATAATATTGCAGTTAAAATTAAACAGAAAGGTTTAACAATTCATGATGTTCTATTAGTCGGTGGCTCTACTCGGCTTCATTTCATACGTGACATAATTGATTCCACCTTAAAAGATGTGGTTTTTGAAGATGATACAAATTTTAAATATCACTATGATACAATTATAAACAGGGAAGAAGCCATAGCATTAGGTTGTGCTATTTATGCATCAACTTTGGCAAACCACCAAATTGTTCAACAAGACACACGAGAGAATTCTATGGAGAGCGTTGATCCAATTGCGCCATTTATCATTGAAGTTGATCAAATAGTTTTAGATATTGATTCACCATTTGAAGATAACATAAATACAAATGTATGTTATTATTTTATTATTTTCGTGACAATTATCTTATTTTTAATTTTATTCTTAATTATTGGTTCTTTATTTTTCTGATGAAATAATTAGAGTCTCATCACGGCGTACCGACACGTGAGGATTAACATTTGAGGACCGATATTTGAGAACCCGACATTCGAGGATATTTCTAGGATTTTTTCAAAGGACGGTCCTCAAATGTCGGTCCTCAAATATCGGTCCTCAAATATCAGTGCCTCAAATGTCGGTCCTCAAATTTTAATCCTCACGTTTCGGTACGCCCCCATAACACATGAAAGGGTGGGGTATACCTTCCTTTGCGATTGTTTCTGTTGAGACATCCCAAGATAGATATATAAATAGAGAAAGTAAAGATATACATTGCTAAATAGATACGAAATTATTTCATTTTTTTCAATTTTTAAAGGAACCATTTTTAATGTAGAGATTGTAAGCTTGATAAGCAGTCGGTTGGGAATAATCGTCTGTACTAGATTTCACTCGTTTTTTGTCAGATTGCCTCGAACTTATTATAAACCTCCAATCGAGCCTATTTCCAATCCCAGTGTCTTTAGCTTTAAAAATGTCTTAAATAATATGGACTTATCTGAATTTTTATAATCTGGCCTCGTTCACAATATCATGTACTGCATTTTATATTTTTCTTTTGTTTTATCTATAACATTTTATTTCCTTCTTTTTTTATAATCTCTCATTGTTTATGTGCCATTTTTGTAGCAATTGTAATAGTCACGATAGATTATTGTAATAAATATATATAATGACCCTCTCCCCAGTGGTGTAGGGAGACAGGCTGACTATGGAGGATAGTATCTAAAAATCATGAGAGGCTCTTGTTTTTTCGAAATTTTTGCCCGAACGGGGGGGGGTACATACCCATATACCCTTACGCCATTGCCTTCCCTTCCCGAAACTAGATCCTGGTTACGTTCTTGATAGTAATAATGTTTATTTTATAAATATAAACAATTTTTAATAAACTTTTATTATCATTTCTTATTTTTAGCCGAAAATAACAACAATCCTTATATTGATTCAACAGATAATAAAATTCATACGGATACACAGATTAGCTGTAGTAAAATTATACAAAGTGAATTAACTAATACTATCAATGAAACAATTGAGCCAAATCACATAGAAAATAAAAATGCCGAGTTTAATGAAGAGATAACTGTTAGATAGACTAATTGAACAGTGATGTTCCTGCTTTTTGATGCTCACATGAATGGTTTCTAATTTAAATCCATTGTTACCCGATGTATGTGGTGTGTGATATCTGAATATTTCCATAATAATGAATGGAGTGTTTCAATGATTATACACTTTTTTACAATTAACGTGCAACATAACAGAAATCAGAGATGAAATTAATTTATATTTACATAAAGTCATGTGGAATCGGTTTTTTCCAGAGAACATGCACTCGATCTCAGATATCAGCGACAATTTGTATTTTAACATGTGTTTTCGAGCATTTGAATATCGGACGATATTTTTCACACTCAATGCACGAAAACTACAGAGCGAACCATAGTAATATTACAATACATCGTTTTGGAGATACCTCATTTTCGACAAAACAATTACGAAAATCTAGGGAACCTAAAAAATTTAGAAACATCTGGAAAATCTGAAAACTCTAGAAAATCTGAAAATCAATTCAAAATCTAGACAAATTCAGAAAATCTAAAATTTTCAAAAACTGATTTGCAGTACTTTATGTGCTACTCTGTAATTTAAAATCTGTTCGAGCAATTTGTGATTTTTTGTGTACTGATATTGATCATGATCACTCAAAGATCTGCATTTTGGTAGCAAAAAGTGCTCGTTTAAAAGAATATAAATACGGGATAATTTTGTAACAAATTATCAAACTTAATCTTGTAACAAATTTGGTGGCTTTCGAGATCCCGAACTTAATCAGTATCTTGTGACTATTGACTACCATGCGGAATTTGGAATTTTTACTCCCGCTTCTTTTCGCTTTTTATTTAACGGAAGTTTATTCAAGCTCTTGCTTGAATACAACGTATCAGAATTTGAATATCTTCGGAAATGATCTATCGAACGCACTTGGTAGCTCTTCTCAATGTTGCTCACTATGTCAAGCCGCGAGTGGATGTGTTGCATGGTCATGGGATAATACCACTGGAGGGACATGTTG
>JAQGBS010004111.1:0-10666 GCA_034698545.1 Acrobeloides obliquus
ATGAAATTTTTATGTATCCAATGAAAAATTTCAAATTTTTAGGCCTAAGTCTAGGCCTAAACCTAGGACTATTCCTAAGCCTAGGCTTATGCCTAAGCCTATGCTTAGGCCTAAGCCTAGGCATAGGCCTATTCCAAAGCCTATACTTAGGCCATAAGCCTAGGCCTAAGTCTGTGTCTAAGCCTAGGACTATTCCTAAGCCTAGGTTTATGCCTAAGCTTATGCTTAGGCCTATTCCTAAGCCTATTCCTAAACCTAGGCACATTTGATTTAGTCAAATATGCCTGAAAGTCATTGGATACATAAAGTTTCATTGGATACATAAAGTTTCATTGGATACCTAAAGGTTCATTGGATACCTAAAGGTTCATTGGATACCTATTCTCTACTAGCACCGAAAATTTCTCAAAAAATGCTCAAAAATGACAAAAACCTGAGCCCATCCTTCCACGAACCACCATAGATGGATACCCAAGTTCCGAAATTACCCGCTGGTGAACTAAGAGCCAAAGAGGGAGGAACAACACGGACCCTGAGCCATGAAGTGATGAACCTTGCCCTTAGCCACACGGTGATAACCTCTAGCGTCCGGGGGTCGGGGATCGAACCCTAGCCCTGCTGCGTAAATACATGGATGTGGGCGGACCCACTACCCACTTAACCACGCAGACGCATGACTATGTAGCAATTTAAAAAAGCTATGATATATTTTAAATGTGAAGATTTAGGATTTTTCAAAAAAGTATAAATTTCGTGTAGTATAAATTTTTTTTGTATAAATTTTATGTTGTATAAATTTTTTTGTATAAATTTCGTGGTATAAATTTTAAGTGTATAAATTTCATGTGGTAATCTTCTAAAATCCCAAATTCTAAAATCTCACATTCTAAAACTCAGTTTCTAAAATCTCACAAACTCACATTCTAAAACTCAAATATCTCTGAATCCGGATTCTGGATTCGGGTTCGGAATTCAGATTCTGAATCTGAACCCGAATTCCGGAATCTGAATTCTGAATCTGGAACTTGGGTTCAGATTCACAAATCGAATCGTTCCATTCACAAATCGTTCAGATTTGAATCTGAATTCAGAATCCGAATCCAGAATTCGGATTCAGAGATATTGAGTTTTAGAATGTGAGTTTGTGAGATTTTAGAAAGTGAGTTTTAGAATTTGAGATTTTAGAATTTGAGTTTTAGAATATGTGGTGTAACCGCTAAAACTACGACTATAACGAATGATAGAAAATAAAGTTTTATTGAGTGTGAAAACAAAACCATTATATTTATTTATGTCAGATATTTATAAATCAGAAACGAGTGAAGATATATTTTTGACAATCCTTTTACCCCATGAATTTGTAACAACAAATTGTCCCAAAAAGTTATACATTGAATAATCGATCTTTTCTTCTTTAAGATATTTTCCAACTGCCATTGAATACTAAAAAAAAGTTTTAAGGGGCACTTACGACGGGATAGAAATTTTTTTATATTATTTACCCCAAGAAAACCATTTTAAAAGGGGGCATTTACGACCGATCTTTGCAAAAAAATTTTTCGGATTGGACAAAAATGCTCAGGAAAAAACTTTGAGAAAAAAAAATTTATTTCGTGAAAAAAATTTTTTGCAAAGATCGGCTTTAAACGTTTTAAATTTTGCAAAATGTCGGTTTTAATTTTTGTCAAATCTCTTTACACTTTTGCTTCACGGCGGTCAAAAATCCAAAATTTGTTGAATACAGCCATTTTGTCGTGGCAAAGTGGGTACAGCGTTGGACTGTAAAATTCTCATATTCCAGCAAATAAAGGTTCTAGCCCGTCTCGAGACGGAAAGTTTTTGCACTTCAAAATTTTTATTTATTTTTTTAAATTACTTTCTAGTCTAGGGTTAATTTCACTCGAAAAACACGAATTCGAAATCCGTTTTGTATGAAAGTTCAAGGAAACCTAGAAAAAAGTAAATTTTTCATGTAAATCAAAAACAACGCAAAAATTTACGTTTTCCGGTTTGTCTTGAACTTTTCAGACAAAACAACTGTCAAATTCGTGTTTTTCAATCAAAATTACCCCTAGAAGTCATTTTTAAACAAATTTAAATAATTACAAACATTTTGAAGTGCAGAAACTTTTCGTCTCGAGCCGGACTCGAACCCTCGACTGCTAGAATATGCGAATTTTGGAGTCAGACACTCTATCCACTTTGTCACTAAAAAATGGCCGTATTCAAAACATTCTGAATTTTCGAACGCCGTGGCTTTAGGTTTGAATCAATATTGAAAGATTAAAAAATATAACAATTTTATACCCGTCATATATTTCTAATTAAACTTTTGCACTTACAAAATATTGGTATGAGTTTCGGTATTTTTGTGTATCGTTAAATCTGGTCTTTAATCCCTCTGCATATTTTACACCTATACCATCAATTTTTTTGTTTTCCCATAGTCCAGCTGTTTTACATCTAAAAAATATACTAATTGAATATGCGTTTTTAGCAATACCGTTGTACTAAACTGTCGTATATTGTTTTAGCATCTTCTTCGCGAATATCCATATCTTCTAGACGACTAATAAAATAAGAAGAATTATATAATAAAACCATTCCAGCAAGTTGATAAGCCTATGAATAAACAAAAATATAAATAAAATTTTCATTACTTTTTTAATATTATTTCTTTTGAAGTTTATCACATAGTTTTGTGCTCCTGGAATTATGCTTGGATCATTATCGCCAAGAGAAGTATTGGATATGTTTGAGATGATGTCTAAAATGTAAATTTTTATAAATATTACTCCCCCTCTCCCGAGATGAAAACCATCAATTTTTTAATTTTGTTTGTTTCAGCCAACATTATTAAAAAATTATAAAAAATTAATTAGAAAATGATACTGTATGCTTGGTGTACTTGTTCGACTTTTTGTTTGGGAAATGATTCAATAATATTATCGTTATCGTGCATTTTTTTAACATTTTTTACATCTTCAGGTTTATTTTTAAGATCTTCAGCTTCACTTCGCAGATCACTAAAATTAAAAAAATTTTTTTAGTTTTTTAATTATTTTTTACAGTGTGAATCAAAAAATGGAACTGTTGCAATTTTTTGACAAAATTAAAAAATTTTTTTTAGAGATTGAACAAAAATGATCAATAAAATTTTTTGGAGAAGAAAATTTTTTTTCTCAAAAAATTTTTCTGCGAAATTTCGTCCCAAAAATTTTTGAAAAGATTATGCCAAAAATTGCAAGTGCCATTTTTTTTACTCACTCTGAAATTTTTAATTCTTAAATTAATTTTAATTTAATTACGTTTCAAGTTTGTTTTTTCCTTGGTTCCTTTCATCTAATTTTTGCTGTATCTTTTTCATTTCCTCTGCTAACTTATTCAATTGCATTTGGAGCTCGTCGACAGCCTATAAATTTAAAAATGTTCAAATTGAACAAATTAAATGGAACTTGTTTAGAGTAGGTAAAATTTTCAAAAATGTTCTACAATTTCGCGTTGTTTTTTAAATTTTTGATGACAGGGGGGCTATAGCCCTCTTTAGCACACCTGTCTACTTCAGTAAAGACAGTTGGTGAGGGCAAAAAATTACAGAAGGGTACCCTCTCATGATTTCTATGAAAAAATTGAAAATTGCACCCCTAATTTTGACTTTTTATCGAATTTTGCCAACTCCAAAATAAAATCCCGTGCGTCGCCCCTGCTTCCAAGGAGTTTGAATTTTAATACATCGTCTGCATTTTTTTTCAAAGAAAAACCTTTTTTCCTTTTTCAAGGCTTTTGTTCTTTTTTATGAAAAATTTATGAAAATTTATGATGGGCATCTTGATTCAGTTAATAATATGTGTTTTACCATAATTGTTTTTTCATCATCATCTTCATCTTCCGACTCGGAATTTTCAATCTCAGATTCAGAATCTGAGTTATCTACTTCTGCTTCTTGCCCAACTATTTCATCCTTCTTAATTTCTACCTAAAATAAAACCATTAGAAACATATTTTGTTAATACCGTTTCATCGTTAATATATTGATTAAGTAGTTTATTACGTTTTAATGCAGTTGCTGTTGGTCTATTTTTAGGATCTTCTAACAACATTTTTAATATTACGTCATCAAAAAAATCTGTCCTATCTAAACACTATTTTTATTTTAAAACATTCTCGAATAGTAATACTATTTATATACAATTTAGGCAAATCATCACACCAATGAGGATTAGATTCAATTTTCAAAGACCTAAAACCTTCCGCCTTGTCTCCATCAGTAAGAAAATAGTAAAAGATCAAACCAAGAACATAGATGTCTGATGATGGATGCTATAAGTCCGTATGAATGTTACTGGTAATAACTGCACAAGTTAAACAATTTTGGGGGGGGGAGTGACAGTTCCCCTTGTTCAGGTATGTTAGGCAAACAGTAGGGTTTTTATGGGGGTACCCATAAAAAAATTTCGGGAGGCCCAAAATTTTTTTTGAAAAAATCATAAGAGGGCCAAAGTAATTTTTTACAAACTTTTTCAAACGTTTAAAGAAAAACAAACGGGATGACCATTTTGTGACAATACGAAAAAATTAAAAATAATTTTTACGAAAATAAGCGTTTTTATGCCAAAATGCTCAAAATTTGACTATTTTTAGCCAAAAATTAAAGATAATATAGAAATTTTGAAAATTAACAATTTAGTAAAAAGGGGGTACCCTAATAATTTTTGAAAATTTTTTCTCGAAATTTTAGGTAAAAATTTCATTTTGGTGACCCCCCCCCCGCCCCTCCTTTAGGTATGCCACGGTCGGCAAGCATAGTTAAACAGGGGGTCAATATATCAACCCCCGGCAAATCGGTCGAAAAAATTTTTGTAGCAAAAAAGATAAGGGGACTAACAAGTAAACGTTGCGAACTTGACGCCTTATTTGAAAATTTTACATATATATTTTAAAAGTTAATACCTTAACTAAAAAAATTTAAAAAACGACTCACCTGACAACAAAAATATCGAGAAAAATGCATCACAAGCCTAAAAAAGGTTAAAAATAGAAAATTTGCAAAATGTTTAAGTAAATATGGCACCAAATCGGCTGATTTGTTGTATATGGGGGTTTTTGGCCATGAGGAACTCGAATCTGATGGAATTTTTTAGTTTTGAAATTTCCATAACCTCTATCCAGCAAGGCGGATTTTTTTATTATTAGAAACGCTACCTCTAGAAAGAGGTTATGGAACTTTCAAAACTGAAAAATTCCATCAGATTCGAGTTTCCCATGGCCAAAAACCCCTGTATACAAAAAATCAGCTAATTTGGTGACATATTTACTTACTCAAAAATTTTACAAATTTCCTATTTTTAGCCTTTTTAGGCTTGTGAATCATTTTTCTCGATATTTTTGTTGTCAGGTGAGTCGTTTTTTAAATTTTTTCTTAGTTAGAGTATGAAATTTTAAAATATGTAAGTAAAATTTTCAAATAAGGCGTCAAGTTCGCGACGTTTACTTGTAAAGAGAAAAATTCGCGTTGAAGGTGTGAAAAAGATTTTTTACCCTTTTCTTCGATTTTCATGAAAACCCCCGCAAAAACACAGTTTTGGTCATTCCCCCCGCAAAACGTGAAAAATATCGACCATTTCTGTTCAGGTATGTCGGCAAGTGTGATTTTTGTCTAGACAAAATCAAAATTGCTTGAAACATAAAAATAAAAAAACGCTTTTATTACCACTTTTGTTTTTTCGCCATTATTTGTTCTATTGTTTTCCATCACTTCTGGAGCTACCCACCCAAGAGTGCCTTTATCTATGGACTGCGATAAACCTGATGCTTCTTTTTTTTTTGTTGATTTTGATGAACCAAAATCAGCAATAGCAGCATGAATGAATTTAGTACCTTAATTAATACATTTGATATACGCAGTGTTGGCACTGGATTTTTAGCAAAAAAAATTATTTCGTTTTTCTGTTAAAAAATCTGGAAAAATATTTATAGTCAGATAAAAGGCGTATCTAAGATTTGGCAATGGGGGGGGGGACGGCTAACAAGCTACAATTTTTTAAATTTATAAAGTCGTCAAGTTTAGAGGCGGCTAGAGTGTAACTCATTAGGTCAAAAATTGTAAAAAATTTTCTACAAAATGACAATTTTTGAATAAAAAACTGACATAAAAATGGCTTTTTTTTCCAAAATAGCTTAACAATTGCTATTTTCGTCAAAAATTGGGCAAAACATAAGGGGGTACCATTAGGAAAATTTTTACATTTTTTCAGTGTCGGAGCCACCCTTAGTCGCCCCTTAAATACGCCCCCGGAGATAATATTCATGTTTATCTTTTTACTTAAAAAAAATTTTTGCTAAAAATCTTGTAGCAGTAACTGTATATATTGAGAGGATTAACACATATACGTTTTTTATAAATGAACAAAAATGGTGTTTAATTTTTTAAAATAATAATAACTACCATTAAATGGCTCATCCGTTATTTTAAGCAATATATTAGCTGGTTTTAAATCGAAATGAACTAAAATTAACTAAAAGAGGGTTGACGTTTCTGGCTGATTATCGAAACAATTTTCTTCACAAAAAACTTTTAAAAAAATTTATGGGCACTTTTGTCCAATCGCAAAAAAAAATTTCGAAAACCAGCCGGAAATGCTACCCCTCTTTTAAATGTTAATTAAATATTTTAATTTTACCTATTAATAGTTTATCTTCGTTTTGTACATGTAAATATTCTAATCCGCTTACAATTTGTTTTAGTATAATGAATTTATTTCTTGGTTGTAACCATTTAATATATCGATCATCAATCTTTATATTCCGACCCCTTTTTTCAAATCCTTTTTGTTCTACATATTTCTTCATTGTTATATCAAATAATTCCATACATATATGTATGTAATTTGATTTTTTAATTTTAATAATCTAAATATAATTGGTTTTAAAGGCTCGATAGAAGAACTTTTTTATGCAAAACTTTCGTTTCAATACATAAAATTTAAATTTTTTACTAAAAAAATTCAATTTTCTCAAAATTGGTTAAGAATTTTTGCGAACCGTCTTAACACGCCCCCACTCACGTCAATTTAATACTTTTTCGGAAAGATTAACTTCTGGGGACTCCAAAAATCGAAAAAAATTTTTCCCCGTTGAGTGAGATCTAAAGCCTTAACAAGATAAGCATGTTTGCGAAAAAAAGTACATTTTCTTGTTTGGCCTCTATCTGGGGCTAGGAAAAGAGTTGGGAGCCCAAAAATAGCGCGTTTGAAAGCTCCCGATCTATGCTACAACTTTTTTTTATAAACACCTATATGTCTATCTTGCTTCTAGAAAAAGTTATAGATCAATCTTTGACAAACTATACCATTTTTCGACCTCGAAAATTAGAAAGATTGATGTTTTTGACCTTGGTGGTTTCTGGTCAAAATGATGTTTTAAAAAGTTGTAGATCTCGACGCGAGCTTTCAAAATATGTATTTGGTTTGGTAGGTTACCGGTCAGAAATACGGTCAAAAATTGCTTTCTCTCATAAAAACCCAGAATTTTTTAAGATTTTGGGTTTTGCGAGCCTCTAAAAACCGTTCATATATAATTTTTCTGTCTAAAAGTGATTTATTTTATGTTTTTAGGCTATAAAAAGCAATTTCGAACGGGTGTAAAAAGAATTTGAACAATTTTATTTTTTGGTTCAGCTAAGGATCCATATAAGAGTCAAAATTTAAATTTTTTAAACTTAAGCAAAAATTTATGATCATAACAGTCAGAAATTGTTTTTTATCGTCTAAACAAACAATATAAATCATTTTTAGGCTGAAAAAATATAGACAGTTTTTAGGGATCCTCAAACTTCAATTTTCTTAAAAATCCCATTTTTGACCGTATTTCTAGCCGGTAACCTACCAAACTGAATACATATTTCGAAAGCTCGAGTCGAGATTTACAACTTTCTAAAACATCATTTTGACCAGAAACCACCAAGGTCAAAAACATCAATCTGTCTAATTTTCGAGGTCGGAAAATGTTATAGTTTATCAAAGATTGATCTATAACTTTTTTTTAGAAGCAGATAGACATATAGGTGTTTATAAAAAAAGTTGTAGCTCACAAGGAACCGGCAAGTTGAGTCCGTGAAATTTTCAGAAAAGTCATATACCAAAAAATTCCTCATAATTTTCTAAGACTTTTTTGTTCGAGCATTTTTCCTTAATAGACATCTGAATGGTATTCTCAAAGGGTCGACGGTGTAAAATATTAAAAGGAGCGTAACATTTATGGCCTATTCTCGAAAAAATTTTTTCGGATTTTCTTCTAAAAATCGACTTTTTAGGGTAATTTCTAGGCGAAAAATCGATTGCGCGCATTTTCGAAGCGTGAAAAATTAATCTTGACCTTGAAGATCAGGGTAAAACTGCGTTTCGACGCGAAAATTTTTTTCTGATTTTTGATATTGAATTAGACTATTGTTTCAATATTTTATTTCTTCGTTCGCACGGAGCCGATTGTTATGATTTGTTTTTAGATAATGTATTCAAATATTGTTTATGTAAAATGTCTTTGTTGAACTTATTGGAATAAATTAGTATTTGGAAGATTTGAATACATTATCTAAAAACAAATCATAACAATCGGCTCAGTTCGAACGAAGAAATAAAATATTGGAACAATAGTATAATTGAATATCAAAAATCAGAAAAAATTTTTGCGTCGAAACGCAGTTTTACCTGATTTTCAGGGTCAAGCTTAATTTTTCACGCTTTAAAAATGCGCGCAATCGATTTTTCGCCTAGAAATTACCCTAAAAAGTCGGTTTTTAGAAGAAAATTTTTTTTTTTCGATTTTTCGAGAATAAACTATAAATGTTACGCTCCCTTTAAGATTTAAAAATTTAACCCAGTTTTTATTTTGCAAAAAATTTTATAATTTGGGGGGGGGGGGCAAGGCAAAAAGTTTTACGAGCACATGGGAATCGAACCTAAGGGTACATTTTAAGAGCCGAGCGTTTTCGCCACTCACCTATGACAGCGCATTATTTGTTGACATTAAATTGCAATGATAAGTCTTTCTTTATTCATGATATGGTGCTAAAAAGTTATTCTTGAAGGGTACCCCATGATCTTGGTGTCATTTTTCTTCTCTCACCAAGCTCTATCGATTGATATAGGTCGTGACGGAATTGGACCACAGATTAAAAATGATCCCTCTAGAGAAAATTTTATGCGGAGAATCGATTGCGCGTATCCCCGAATCCTGAAAATGCTTTCCTGACCCTGATTCAGAAAAAATTGGTTTTTAAAGCGAAAATTGTCGTTTTTCGTATTTTCAAAAACCCAATTCTTTCTCTTCCGACCCAGGAAAGCATTTTCAGGGTTCGGGAATTTGCACAATCGATTCCCTGAATAAAATTACTCTTAGAAAAATAAATTTTTCGGCAAGAAATCACACAAATCCACTTTTTTGGCCCACCCTGTATATTATAAGTAGCGATTGATGCTGCAAAATCCGGAGCAAGTTCCCCTGGTTGCCGCCACTTAACGTTGACTAAAATCGGCAAAAAAATTTTTTATTTTCTTTCGGAGATTACCCATTTAGGGGTAATTTTATGCGGGAAATTGATTGCGCTCACTCCCGCAAGGTGAAAATTCGCCAAAAACGACCACGCAGGGATGCAATTCGATTTTGAAAAAATATCCCCTCATGCATCCCTGCGTGGTCGTTTTTGGCAAATTTTCACTATTTTTCTGCAGTTTTCAGGTTGCGGGAGTGCACGCAATCGATTTTCCGCATAAAATTACTCCTGAATGAGTAATTTCGAAAATAACAAAAATTTTTGCTGAGTTTAGTCAACGTTAAGTGGCGGCAACCAGGGGAACTTGCTCCCAAAATCCTTGGCCAAATATTTTTTAAGTGGTTCCCCTTAAAAATGTCTTATTTTTGATATGCTTTCTCTTATTCAGCTCCTAACAAAATCCAGCTCCTCCAACCAAATTTTACCAGATATAAAAAATTAGTGACTCCTGCATCGCTAGTCTCCCAAGGAGATCTATTGACTAATCCGATATTTTCTGACCTAACTCAATCGATTGGTGTGCTTATCCAATCAAAACCTCGTGAACGTCCTTGTGGCAATTGCTGGCTGGGGACCATAAATCTTTGTACAATGTACCTTGGCACCGACTGTTTTCACTTCCACATTTGAAAGTCATTTTATATTCATTTGATATACAGGGTGTTTTTGCACAACCTTCTATCAAAGAAAGTTGGAAGCAAGTTCCCCTGGCTTCCGCCACTTAACGTTGACTAAACTCGGCAAAAAAATTTTTATTTTCTTTCGGAAATTACGCATTTCGGGGTAATTTTATATAAAAAATCCATTGCGCGCACTCACGCAACCTGAAAATCGCAGAAAAATGGTGAAAATTCGCCAAAAACGACCACACAGGGATACATGAGGGGATATTTGTTCATTTCTTGAGAAAATCGAATTGCATCCCTGCGTGGTCGTTTTTGGCGAATTTTCACCATTTTTCTGCGGCTCATGAAATAGTTCATAATTTATACCACCCTTTAAGGAATTCAAATTCAAGTTTTCGTTTCAATACTCAGACTCGTTCAAAATTTTTGAACAAAAACACCCTGTACACTCTATTATAGGGAGATATGCTTTCTCCAGTATTACTATGGC
>JAQGBS010004112.1:0-10666 GCA_034698545.1 Acrobeloides obliquus
CGAAAAAATTTGCAATCAACTTGTTAAACTGATCACTTACTAACATCACATTTCACTATTAACATAAATAAAAAAAGGAACAACAAAGTTCTATAAAACCTGAAAAGTCTATCTTGTCCCAATAATCTATGATTTCTGTAGAAACTCTAATTCCTTCAAAATCTCGAGTTTTCTCATCTTCACTAATATTTGCCTACTTTACTGTTGAACATGAACAATAATTTTTCGATCTTTTCAACTTTTCTATCAATTTTGTGTAACATGTTCTCCAATATGACTTTTTGTAATAAGTAAAAAAACCTAACTTTCTTCTCCCCAAAGTAAATAAAATTTTGTGCAACGACAAAATTTACAAAAAAACCACTTGTACATCTAAAAGATTAATTATGTCAAAAATTCCATTTGTTTTCAACTTTTTTTCACCAAAACGACACTTTTTCATTAAAAATATTCACAAATGGTTTTTTGTCAAAAAAAGCTTTTTTTGGCCCAAAAATTCAATTTTTACATTGAAATTCTACACCCAATGATGTAACATGGGGGGGGAGGAGAGTGAAAGGGGACCCCAGAGCATGGGCAAGCGGAAGGTACACCATAACAATACCCCTCAATTTTTGGGAGGCGGGGTAGCCCGAGCACCGAGCAGCCAATTTTGGGGTCACCGAGCACCGGTTTTGGAAGTTATTGAGCATTGAATCGAGATCTATGCTCAGTGAATTCACCGATATATATAAAAAAATATGAGACCAAAAGTTTGGGAGGGGTCCCCAGAGCATTGTTTTAGATTTTGAGGGGATTGTTAGGGTGTAGCAGGAGACCTCTGAGCACGTCCCACCCCCATGGGGGTGAAGACAAAAAATCTTAAAGCTCCATTCTTATGTCTTTGGCAGGCCGTTATTTTTTGTGACAAAAAGCCTTTTTCGTCCAAAAAGTTATATTTGTTTTTACAAAAATAAACTACAGCGATCGGGGGGAGGGGTCTATTTTCAACTATTGGTGGAACACATCCAAAAAGGGCCGGACTGAAACAGACAATTTCCGAGGGCCGACTCTGATTTTGTATACCCCTTTGGACATCGGCCTTCCACGGACAAAAAATTGGGCTGAGGGCTTGCCATGGGCAAAGGATCGGACCCTCTGTTCATAGAAAGCTCTTGAGCCGGCCGGAGAAATACCAGAGCTGAGGCCCGGTCCTCATTTTTTAGACCCCTTGGCCTGGACGGTCCGGGCCGATTAACGGCCTTTTTCACCCCTACTTTCCACTATGGGCCCCCATATAATTTTTTCTAAATCCAAAATTCTTAACTGACCTTAAAAATTTGTCGTTGCAGAAAATTTCTTATACTTTTTCAACTCTTAAAGAACCAATTCTGTTGGGAAAAAAGTTGCCATTTTTGTTGATATTCTGAAAGTTCGTAAAAAATTGAGCATTTTTTATTTTTACGGTAAATTTTGAATCGTAGTCGGTTTTGTCATAATTGCGTATGAAGTTGGTGATTTGAAATTTTGTGTACTACAGCGAAAACGTATCTGATAGTTTTCCCCTGAATTAATAAAATCTGTATATTGAGAAGAAAATAATTTAAAATCCTTGAAAATCTAGAAAAAATAAAAACATCATTTTTTATAACTCATCGAGACAAATAAAATGTTACTAAAATTATACAGTTTGAAAATGCTTTGGGTTATTGGAACGAAAATTTTCAAATGTTTTCGTTTCAATAACCCAAAACATTGTTTAAATTCGATGATTTTTGTGTCATTTTATTCGTCTCGACGATTTATAAAAAAATGTTGTATTTATTTTTTCTAAATGTTCAAGGGTTTTGAATCATCTTCTTCTCAATATACAGATTTTATTGATTTAGGAAAAAACTATCAGGTACATGTTTTCGTTATAATACACAAAATTTCAAATCGCCAACTTCATACACAATTATTTCGAAAACGACAACGATTTAGAATTTACCGTAAAAACTAAAAATGCTTTATTTTTTATGAACTTTCTGAATATCAACAAAAAATGGCAACTTTTTTCCGACTGGACTGGTCCTTTAAAAAAATATTTTTTCCACATGAATCCATCATCCTCTAGCTTTCTTAACTATCAATTTATTATGTAACAAAATTATGTTTTTTGTCGAATTTTCTTTTTAAAATGGATTTGTTTATAAAAATAGTTCATTTCGTGGCGTAGCCAGGTCCCATAACAGAAAAGAACTTTACTTGAAATTTGAAAAATTGACATTTATGGGAACAATTTTCAGAACTGGGGGTGGGATGGAATTCGTTTTTGTAAAAAACAATCTAATTTTTTGGCTTGAAAATGTCATTTTTGGCTAAAAAATTGCATTTTTTGTGGCAAAAATAACCATTTGTGGTGAAAATTTGTCATTTTCATTTAAAAAATGATCGTTTTCTTTCAAAATCGAAACAACATTTTGATCCCCCATGGGTAAAATTTTCAATTTTTCCAAGAACAGGGAGCTTTCTCTCTTGGCTACGCCACCGAGCAAAAACAACAAATATTGATTTAAAAAAATCTCTATTCATAAATCTTCATAAATTTTCAAAAATTTTACTTAAAAAATTTTCTAAGCTGGTGGAAGCACTCTAAAACATGAGAACACGGTTGTTCGCGTGGACACCACCACAACACCACCGAAGACAACGGCCGCTGTTGCGGTTGTTGGCAACGTGGGTAGCATGCCGGTGAACAATGGACTTGCTGCCATGCCTAACAACGCTTCGACTGCACCAATGGCGCCGTCGCCAGCACCACCGGCGAGTGCTGTGAATCAATTCAACCAGCAGGTCGCACAGCAACTCCAATCACAGCAACAACGCTACTCACCATCACAACTTTCAGGTGAGTGTAGCGTTTTGCATTGCCTGGATATACAGTAGATATGGTTTTTTATATTTATTAGAGAATAGGTTTTTATGTAGTTTATTAACATTTGATGTTGTGATATAATCTTTTTTGGATCTGCTTTCGAAAATGTTTTGTTTCACTATTTATGGGTTTTTTTCCTGAGCACTAAAATGAAGTAATGTTGATAGAAAAATGGGGAGCTACTACACAATAGAGGGGTCACCCACGTGAAAAACTGTTTGAAAGTTTTTCCTAAAAATCTAGAGGTAAAAACATGCGGGAAATCCGAATGTGACATTTACGAAGCGAAAATATGCTTCTCTGATTCAGGGAAGGCCTGTGTATTGAAGCGAAATGTGGCAAAAATGCGATTTTTCGACTTTTTGCTTCAATAAACAGGCTTTCCTTCAATCAGGGAAGTGTTTTTCTCTTTAAAAATATCAAAATCGGATTCTACGCATGTTTTTACCCTTAAAGGGGTCATTTCTAGTAAAAAAATTTCGAAAATTTTTCACATGGGTTCACTATTATGTAGTAGCTCCAAAAATGGAGTATTGGTTTTTGTTGGAAAATGTCTTCTTCTTGTAAGAAATAGAGATTCAAGGGATTGCCTCATGAACATTAGCGGCACTACGGGAGGAGAGGTCCGCAGGATCTGTGAACTTCTCATAGATGAATATGGGGGGATTTTCGAAAAATTAGCGTAGGATTACCAAAAATGTGATTTTTTAGCAAAAAATTTCCATTTTTTTCAAATTTTTTCAATAAAAAATTCATGTTTTTTTACCAAAAATCGCTATTTTTGTCTAAAAATTCAAATTTTAGTCGTTTTTAAAGCCAAAAATGCAATTTTTTGGGCAAAAAAGGATTTTTTTCGAGCTTGGGCCGAGAATAGCGGCGGGGGGGGGGAGAGGCAGTGATGTAGGCAGAGGGATCGGCTATAATCCTCTGGCCAAGGGTTGGTTGAGAACTCCGAGAATAGGCTTGATCATACGAAAACTAATTTTCTCTTCTTACTTCTAAAAGGCTGTTTTTTTCCAAAAAACATAAGGAGGATCCTTATGTATAGGGATTTTTAAATAAATTCGACCTACTAGAAGGTACCTCTCTCCCCGTCACTGAAGGAGGAGGGGGGATCAGGCCTCCAAGAGCGAGAGAGGGGTCTATTTATGGACCCTCTATTCATTTATGTGCCATCCTCACCTAAAAATCAGAGAAATGAATAAATTTACCTAATGGTCTCCTTATGTTTTTGCCCAAAATTTGAATTTTTCACCAAAATTTTGTTTTTTTCTCAACAAAATGTTCATTTTTTTAATTTTTCATCCATTTTTTTCACTAAAAATCATCAAAAAAGGCAAATTTTTGGACAAAAATGTCATTTTTGTGGCAATCAAATTGGGATGTGGGGGGGGGGGTGAAGAAAAATACTGAAAGAAAATTTTCCACTAGGAAAAAATGTTCAATCAGGGGGTATTTTTGAGATTTTGAAAGTCCCTCGAATGTTTTATCCATATACTTTTCAAGTAGGTACCAATGAATTTTCCATTTTTTTAAATTTTATGCACTTTTTATATATAAAAAATTAACTACCACTCCCTCCTAAAAAATTCATATATAATTCAAAAATAAATATTCATTAAGAAAATTACATTCTTTATCTAATCTCTTTTTAAAACTTACACTTTCTGTACAAATCTGCAAATTGATATATATAAAAACATAAATAATAACAGGCCAAGGAAATGCATCTTGGACAAAGTACTCTTGAGAAAATGCTCATCATTGGATGCATTCTTTTCTGTTGTGGTTTCTTCAACATAATGAAAGTTTTTTCAAGTGACGATCTCCTCTTTCGCCGCACCTGCTTTCTCCGCATGTCTCTTATTCAGTTTACTCCTTCTTATTCTTACCCACCCAAAAGGTTTTAAAACATTTTCCTTCTCAATAACAACACAAGATGCTGTTTCATGAAGATGAACCGAAATTAAAGTGAAATGTGTTGTTGTGTTTTAAAACTTTTTATGACTTTTTAAAAATTTTCTTAAAAAATTGTTTTTGTTTGTTTGTTGACACATTTTTGGGTGCTTATCAAAGGTTGGTTAGGAAAATGTACACAGTGGAAAAGCCGGAGATTAAGAGGGTTAGGATAGGCTTAGGCTTAGACTTAGGCTTAGAGCTTACAGGGGAACAGTTTCAGTTGTCAGTATATTGAAACTTAGCTCAAAAAATTCACCATAATCGACTTTATTTTTAAGGTGATGGAATTTTCCGATATTGAGCACTCCTAATGGGTCAAACTGCCTCAAGAAGTCTGAAAAAAATGAGTTCTTTTCATAAGCCACTAAGTAGAACCCTTTGCAAGTTGTTCGTGTAATATAATGGATAGAGCGCTTGGTCGAAACCATACCCCGCTTTGGTCGAAGCCATACATTTTGACCCGGTGAGATTCGAACCAGCGAGGGGTATGGCTTCGGCCAAGCGCTCTATCCATTATAAAGGTGCTGGCAAGGGTCAAAGTTTTAAAAAATGTCGCCAATAGATTCAGCTTGCCTAGTGCTTCAAAACAAGTACCCTATCATGAGGTTTTGGGGTTGAACATAAGTGAATTCAGAGCGCTTTACCCATTCGACCATGGGTCAAACCCCCAAAACCACATGATATGGTACTCGTTTTGAAGCGCTCTGTCAGCTAAGTTGATTGACGACATTTTTTTAAAATTTGACCCGTACCAATACCTTTTCGACATTTGATACACCATGAGTGGCATAGGAAAAAAGTCGACTAGGGGAGAGGGAGGTATACTCCGTTTTTCGCTTAACGTTAAAAAAGCGCTCATAGCGAACTGGGTAAGAAAGCCTCCCGTCCGATCTGGCAAGTTAAGCAACGTCGGCATTTGATTGCCGTGTCCCTTGTTAGACTTAGGTTATACTTAAGCTTAGGCTTATAGGACCATTCCACTCGGGAAATTGAAAAATGCAACATCAAAAACCAGGCAAGATAATGCGGTTACAAATTAATTTCCTTAATAAAAATTTCTTAGACCAAATGGAATGTACATTTTTCTTATCATAAAAAAATCGCTAGTCGAATAACTGGTTTTTTAATGTTATCATTGTTCAATTTTACTACTACATTGTTTTAGGTACAAATGTTTTTGTGAGTGATTAACTTTTTTTAATTTTTAGGAAAATTTTAAGATATTTTTAAATTTAAAAAAATTGACTATCTTTCATTTTTTATACATTATAGAGTTTTTAAAACGAAAATTTTGTTAATTTTCCAATTTTCTTAGCAATGAGTCTCTAGTATCTAGAAAATTCTAAATGAAACTTTCTACAAATTCCGGCTTATTTGATGCTGTAAAACTAGCGAATTATGCAAATTTAAATTCTACTAAAGAGAAAATAAAAATTGACCCCAAAAGTAAGTTTTTATAAAAAATTTCTATTTTGCATGGCACTCTTATCTAGCTTGTAGCCCAAATTAACTGCACGGATATTATTTTTTTATTTGAAAAATTTACCTGATACCTCATTTGTTTTATCCAATTATTGTTTGCTTTGTGATTTAAAACATAGGTATTAGCATGACTTAGGTACCCCACTCAAAAATTTTCATTTTTTCCACCAAAAATTGACATTTTTGAGGGGTTTCCGCTTAAAAACGACACTTTTTAAGCTAAAAACCCTCAGAAAATGTCAATTTTTGGTGGAAAAAATTGAAAATTTTTGAGTATGGTAACTAAGTCGTACTAGTATCAAAAACTATTATTGAAAATGAGAAAAATAAAATTACTAAAAATTTTAGCTCAAAAACAAGAAATTGTCCGGGTAACACAGCAACTTCTTGATGCCATATCTTGCAAAGACTTCGAAGCATATTCGTAAGTTTTGACTAAAATAAATAGAAAAAATATAATACACCTTCTGTAAATGAAAAAATCACCACCATGGTAAAGTGGCAAGTGTCTCACTTTGCACTCATGGTCGAAGGTTCGATCCCGTCAGGACGGACAATTCAAAAAAGTTGTTGGAGCTACTACATAATAAGGGGATATCCACCTGAAAAAAATTTTCTAGAAATTACTCCTCTAGGGTTAAAAACATGCGGGGAATCCGAATTTGGCATTTTCAAAGCAGAAAAACGCTCTCTGATCCAAGAAAGGTTTGTGTATTAAAGCGAAAAGTCGCAAAAATGCGATTTTTGCGACTGTTCGCTTAAATACACAGGTTTTCCCGGGATCAGAGAAGCGTTTTTCTTTGAAAATGTCAAATTCGAATTTTCCGCAGGTTTTTACCCCTATAGGGGTCATTTCCAAAAAATTTTTTTGAAAATTTTTTCACGTAGATGTCCCCCTCCCCTATTATGTAGTAGCTCCAAGTTGTTTAAAGTAACTCTACATAAAATGGGTCATAGAATTTTGCCTTCCTTTTTTCTCTAAAACACTACCCACTGAGCCATACGGTCGATAATCTGTCGGGATCGAACCAGTGACCGTATAGATAAGTGAATGTGTTTTAAGTAAAAACAATTAAAAGTCAAAAATTCTTCAACCAATTTTATGGGGTCATTAAAAGTCAAAAATTTTTCAACCAACTTTAACAACTTTTTGCAGTACAAAGTGAGACGCTTGCCACTTCACAAGGGGTGAAACTTTTCGTTATACTGCGGAGAAATACCATATACATAATTTTTCTAGGAGGCTATGTGATCCAGCAATGACTTGTTTTGAACCAGAAACATTGGGTAATCTCATCGAGGGAATGGACTTTCACAAATTTTATTTCGATAATGGTAATTTTTAAGAATTTTTGGAAATTTGAAAAAATAAATAAAAAAATATTAAAGTTAAAAAATACAGGGTGGCTAAAAAAAGTGGATTTTTGCGATTTTTCGTTCAAATTGTTCTAAAATAACCATTGAGAGGGAGGGGGTTCTATGCGAAGAATCGATTGCGCTCGTTGAAAAATTTTGAAAACGCTTCCCTGACCCCAAATCAGCCCAAAAACCATGAAAAATTGCAAAAATCCGTTTTTTGGGGCTGATTTGGGGTCGGGGAAGCGTTTTCGAAATTTTTCAATGCTCTTAATTGATTCCATAGAAAACAATTTTTTAGCCACCCTGTACTAATATCATAAAAATAAATTTAAAAAAATAAAATTTACTCAATATTTTTAGCACAACCTTCGGCCTCCACACAACACAGACGACATCAGATCCACACAACTTTACTGAATCCTAATGTTCACCTAATGGGCGATGAAGGAGCTTGCATTGCTTATGTCCGGTTGACGCAATATATGGACAAGTAAGTGTGATCATTATGACGTCTTCACACGTAATAATCCATTTAATCCTACGCTAGCTAACGCTTGAATGCCTCGATAGGGAAATCCGATATGGGAATAACAGGCGGATGGTGTTTGATCCGGAAATGTTGTTTTTTATACTTTGACAGACTAGAAAAAATATAAATGTTTGTCCAAATTTTGAATTGATTTAAACATAAAAAAGATGTAAAGTGTTCAAAAATTTAAAAAATAAAAAACTTTCTACGCCAGTGGCTTAGGGGTAAGGGTCCACGGCGGTCCAAAGTGAAAAAAAAGAAACGGGGTGAAATTATAAAACGGTTAACACCATTCGATTCAGCTCAACGAGACGAGTAAAACGAGTTATATATTGATCACAAAATTAAGAAAACTTACATGGCCGAGTGGTTAGTGTATCAGGTTTGCAGTTTATAGGTTGAGAGTTCGAACCACGTTTCGAATTTAATGTTTTCAAGTTTCATGAAAATTTTAGAGATATGCAAAATTTTTCTTGGAATTTGAACAACTTTAATTTCATTCGGGGTTCAAACCCTCGACCTATAAGTTAAATCCTGCGACACTAACCACTCGGCCATGAGAGTTTTCTTAATTTTGGGATCGATATATACCTTGTTTTACTCGTCTCATTAAACTGAATCGAAAGGCGTTAACCGTTTTATAATTTTGTCTTCATTTTGGACCACCGTAGGGATAAAAATAATTTTTACCCCTCCTCTAAATAAAAATCAAAAAGAAAATCCAAATTTTAGACATGGTGAAGCCCGAACCAGACAAGCCCAAGAAACCCGAGTTTGGCAAAAACGAAACGGCCGCGGCTGGGTCTGTGTCCACGTCCACCGAAGCGGAGAACCATCCACTTCATGTTCAAACAATGTAGCTCTCGACTACCACTAGTCCATCATGTGGCAACTTCACAGTGACAATTAATCTTTTTCAAAATAACTTCTATTTTAAGTATCTCTAGTTGTGTTATATGGGTCTTGAAAGCAGCAAGAAAGAACAAAATTGAAAGATGTCTCGATTTTTGTTTAATGACAAAAAAATTTCAAACTGATTGCTTTTAGACCTGTTTTCTCTGTGCTGCCGAAAGTATCAATTAATCTTAGCCTATTTTTTATTTTGTCTACTTTCTTTTTGATGCCATGACATTTGGAGTTAAAAAAAGGAAAATTAAATTTGGGCAAGGAGACGATCCCATATATGGACAAGGGAGAAAGACTGGACCCAAAATACGAATAGAATTCGTATTTTTGAGCGTTTTTCCTAACAAAAAAGAACTTTTTCCTTTAAAGTTTTTCGGGGGACAGTTAGTAGCGTATCTAGGATCAAATTTTGGGGTGCGAGAATGAAATTTAATTTTAAGCCCAGAAATTTTTTTGTGTTTGGCAAAAACATAAAGAGGGACCATTAAGAAAAATTTTTTGTTTTTCGAATTTTGGGAGGTGCGACCGCCCCACCCCTGGATACGCTACTGGGGACAGTCCTCCTTGCCCATGTATGGATGACCCTACCCTTCAGTATCTGAAAAAAACTTGAATTTTTTCCCTGGGGGTTTGACAAAAAAGCCATTTTGCGCCCAAAAATTTACATTTGTTTAAAATAAAAACGAATTATAATAGCCCCAGTACATAAATTTAAAAAAATCAACCTCCTCTCCCTGTTTATGAATCTGGCCGCCCTATGTTCAAACGTAATTCTTGACCACCAATAGTCTGCTCCATTTATTTGAGCAAAAAAGAAATCAAATTTTTGTTTTAATAACATGAATTTTCAGAATTCTTGTCATTAAAATGAAAGATCCTTTTTCTTTTGTTGTGCCTCTTTTTATTCTCTTATAAATTCTAGATTTTTTTCGAATTTCTTGAATCACTTCATATGCCATCAAAATTTGCTCCTTTTATGGTAAATGGCAAAATTTGAGTTATTTCAGCTTCAGGCAAAAAATGAGAGCATAATTTAACACAGGAAAATTTTTTATACAGAGTGTTCAAAAAATCGCCATTTGGTGATTTTTATTGGCGAAAATTTTTCAAAAATTTTTTCTCCAAGATGACTCATTAGGGGTATTTTTATGCGAGAAATTGATTGCGCGCTTCGAAAACCCGTAAGAACGCCTCCCAGACCATGAAATATCCAATTTTCGTATTTTCAAGTAGGAATTCCTACCGAAAATAACTGAAAAAAATACGAAAATCGTATATTTTATGACCTGGGAGGCATTTTCAAGGAGCTTCGATGCACAAAATCGATTTCTTGCATAAAAATACTCTTGTACTCAAATGGTCGAAAGTTCAATCTGACCAGAACGGAAATTTTTTTAATAGATTCAAAAAAAGCTGTTAAAGGAGACCCCCCAAATTTGACATGCTTTTTTCTTTTCTCTTAAAGGTAGTGTGCAAGCTCTTAAAATTTGAATTCCCGCCAGAGCAGGAATTTTCGTTTTAATGCACAACTTTTG
>JAQGBS010004113.1:0-10666 GCA_034698545.1 Acrobeloides obliquus
TAACTAGAGACCATAATAAAACTTTCTGTACAATTATTTTTTCGAGTTTTATGTAAACTTTTTTCTAGGGTGGTGTGAGACCCAGTCAACTTGGTCTCAATACTTATGTTAAAAATTTAAAAATTTAGTTCGAAAATGCGCTTATAAAAATAGCTTCAGCATATACGCCCGAACGAAAACCTTGATCAAACGACCCGGATGGCCAAGTGGGTAAAAGGTGCCTCCATGAAAACAACAGGCGAAGGTTCAAGTCCGACCCCCTCCAACTGCATTTTGCCTATAAAGCCTTCTAGGAGTAATTTTACATGAAAAACACGATTCTGATGTTATTTTCACACCAAATGCTCACAGAAATTGTGAAAATGAATGTTTTTTGAGGATGACGTTTTGATCAACATTTGTATTTTAGTTATATATAGCTAAAATGGCGAATCTTCGAGAAATTTGAGAATAGATTTGGTCTAAAAGAGCTTCATGAAAAGTTGAGATCAGGGTCCGAAAATGAGGCCGGTGGGGGGCCCAACAGGGGACCGAGCTTTTTTCTAAGAGGTTAAAAGCTAGAAGCCTAATTTCTTTTCTAATGTTGATGGGACCTCAATCTAATAAACCCACATCAAGGCCCAGGGCTTCATTTGAAAAATTTTTTCTAGAAGCGTTGTGGGCCCAAAAATTGGCACTTTTTTCAAAAAAATTCATGATTTTTGGGCTTCCAACGATTCTAGCAAAAAATTTTCAAATGAAACTTGAGGCCTTGATATGAGTTTATTAGATTAAGGTCCCATCAACATTTTAGAAAAGAAATTAGACTTCTAGCTTTTAACCTCTTAGAGAAAAGCTCGATCCCCTGTTGGGCTCCCGCAGCCCCATTACGTAGCCTGGTTGAGATTACCTGACGACGAACATCAGAATCGTGTTTCTCATGTAAAATTACTCCTAGAAAGCGCATTTTCAAACTAAATTTTTAACAAGTTTTGAGACCATGTTGACTAGATCTCCCCAGCCAAAGTATCTCCAAAATTTTTGTCTGCACCTTGGGCGATGAGTTTTTCTCTTGTGCATGGGAAATGCCTTGTGCATTTGAAAAGAGATTTAAATAAGTTTTGATATTAAAACGAATGTTTGAATTGTGTCCAAAGACTTGAAAATTATTCAGGGTTGTTTACATACGGGTTATTTCGAAATATTTGTTGTTTATTTCAAAACACAATCCTTAATCAACGTCACGTTTCAGTCTTTTCTTGTGTTTCCTTTAAAAAGTCTTTTTTAAGTAAAAAATGAAGATAGAAGAATTGCCACCGCTACCACCCTATAGTGAAATATATCCATCGCTTTCTTCGGATGTTAGACAAAGACATCCCGAGCCTACCGCACCGGCTGAAAATTATGGCTCTTTTCCACCAGCTCCACAATTTCCTGCTCAAAATGTTATTACAGTGCCGCCGAAAAAACTTGGGCCTATACCAGTGAAGTTAAATTGTCCTTATTGTCATGTAAGTTGTTTATAGACATTTCCCGATAAGATATAAAAATTGGAACAACCTTGGTTAAGTAGCAACCTCTTTGCACCCAAATAGTCGAAGGTTTGATCCCTCTAGGGTGTAAATTTTATTTGACCGAATCAAAAAATTGTTAAAGGGGGTAAACTTGCAGCAGCATCTCCGAAAAATTTTTTTGGAAT
This sequence comes from Acrobeloides obliquus, assembly GCA_034698545.1. Lineage (NCBI taxonomy): Eukaryota > Metazoa > Nematoda > Chromadorea > Rhabditida > Cephalobidae > Acrobeloides > Acrobeloides obliquus. The sequence goes on from JAQGBS010004113.1 coordinate 1,679, forward strand.
TTGTGCAAAAATGACTTTTCTAAGAGTAATTTTATGCGAAAAATCGATTGCGCGCATTCCCGAAGATTGAAAATGTTTCCCTAACCCTGATTCAGGGAAATAAGAGTGTGTATTGATTGAAGCGAAAATATGAAAACTCGCTTCAATACACACTCTTATCTTGAATCAAGGTCAGGGAAGCATTTCCAAGCTTCGAGAATACGCGCGATCGATTTTTCGTATAAAAGTACCCCTAGAAAAGTCATTTTTGCACAAATTCAAAAATTTTTTTGGAGATGCTGCTGCAGGACCGTATCCAGAATTTTGTTTGAGGGGGCTTGGCGGTTTCGGAGGGGGGCTTAAACGTGAAAATGCATTTTTCTTAAGAAATTTTTACAAAAATGGCCATTTTTTCAAAAATTTGGCCGTTTCGGGGGAAGGGATTTGAGCCTGCTTAGACCTCTCCCCCTGGATACGGCCCTGTGCTGCTGCAAAGTTTACTCCCTTTAAAAAACCCCCATAAAATTGGTCGCAAAATTCTAAGATCCTCCCTTTTAGGTGCTTGTAATGACTAATGCTAAAAAGAAGGCTGGTATATTGACATGGGCTGTTTTTATTGGTTGTATAATATTTGGATTTTGGTTTGTTTTCCCATGGTGCTTGGCATGGGTGCCATTTTATTTAACTTCATGTTTGGATGTGGTTCATGAATGTCCATCGTGCAAAAAAAAGCTTGGAAGATATACAAGAATCTAAAAATAATGATTTCTTTAATAAATTTTTATGTAAATGTATTTGCATATTTTTTGTCATATGCCTTATTCTAATCAAATAAAATTTTTTATAAATTACAAGTGAGTTCACGAGAAGACATAAAACTTGCCCAAAGCCTGGGTAGATGACAAGGCGTTTGGAGAGCTGAAAAGGCGTTTTTCGTAAAAAATGAAAGTTTTTTGTGTAAAAATAGCAGTTTTACTATAAAAAATCTCTGGGTAAAAACCAATGGTGTAGACGAGGGTAGAGCGATAGCCAATCCCCCCAATGGCGTAGGGAGAAGGGTCAACTAGGAGAGGGCACCACTCCAAAATTATGTCTGACCCTTCACGGCGTACCAAAATACCGAAAAGGTGCAAGGTTCAAAATTAAAAAAATAAATTGTCAATCGACTCGGCTTGAGAGTGCTTCAAGTGCCATATCATGGATTTTACCCATGGCCGGTTTAGCCAAACATGCTCGACCTACTATCATGCTCAATCAAGAAAATATTATCGTGCTCAAAATTCGCATATTTCTAGCCAGTGACAAGGATGGTTAGTTTTCGTAATTTGTGCATCCCTAGTAGCGACCATCTTCCCAAAAAAATCCAAATGAAAAAATTTATATTTTTCATAAGAGTGAAAATTCACTTGATAAAGAAAACCAAATTTTTTATCTGACACAAAACCGGAACATATTATTTTAAATGTTTAATTTTTCAAAGGTTCAAGGAAATCAAAGGTTCCTGAAATCTTGCCATTTTACTTTTTTACTACCTTTCGTTTAAGATCACGAGCATTTACATCCGGAACTTTTACGTCAGCTAGCAAATTGAAACCGGAGCTTTTACTTTTACATCAGCTAATGGGCTATCAAATTCAGACACTCCTTAAAAATCAGTGATAAAATAAATCCTGTTTTATGGCTGATAAACAAGGTACAAAGACGCACTTTATGTCATTACTATGGAAAATTAAATTAATATATAACTGCCGAAAAGGACTGATAAGCATTCGAGATTTATTTCTGGGGTCTTAGTTAGTTGCTTGACTATAACCTAGTATAATGAGGCTGTTGGTTTTATTAGCCCTAGTGGGCTTAAGCATGGCTGCTGTCCATCAAATTGGACTTATAAGAAAGGATAGTAGGAGGATTCGGTATTTGAGAGACGGTAAGTTGGTTTATTAATAATGTAGAAATTTCCTAAGTCGCAGTTTTCATGGCCAAGTGGTTAGGATCAGAGATTTTCATTCAGAGGAAAAGTTTCGATTCCGGCTCAAGCTAAAAGTTTTTGCATTTATGAAATTTTAAAAATATACCTAACTTTAAATCCTTGATTTACAATTTTTGACGAATTTTTCAAATTTTAACGAAATATTCAATTCATGAGGAATTTTTCAATTCATGACGAAATTTCAATTTTTGACAAATTTTTTATTTTTTAATATTTTTTAAATTTTGACGAATTTTTCAATTTTTGTTTAATTTTTCAAGTTTTCACTCTTTTAGGAACATGGAGAGACTATCTTCGTTACAAAGAACGCCTCCGCCTCCAATCCAAAACCGCCATCAAAGGCACCGCTGGCCAAGGCATGAACGACTATGACGATATGGAATATGTCGGAAACATCACCATCGGCACACCAGGACAAAATTTCGCTGTGATCCTTGACACTGGAAGTGCCAATCTCTGGATTCCTGATAAAAAATGCAGCCTTTGCTCAAAGAAAAACCAATTCGACAGCTCAAAATCGTCCACTTACAAGGCAAATGGCCAATCATGGGATGTTGGCTATGGTGATGGTAGTGAAGCTAGTGGAATTTTGGGTGTTGATACTGTTGGAGTAAGTTGACTAGAAAAATTTCAGTCTGTTTCAGAGGGTGCCCAAAAATGATTCTCAAGTGACTAGAAAGTTAGGTCTTCGGATAAGCAGGATGATTTAAATAGAGAGACAGAGAAAAACTCCCCTGATTCAGGGCAAAACTTGAGTGTTTGAAGAACTTCAAAAACCCGATTTTTACCCCGAAGTTTCAATTTTAAATTTAGATTGGTGACATGTCTAACCAACTTCTCATCCCAACTACCACTTTTGGTCAAGCCACTTATGAAAACAGCCTAATGGTTGATGACCCAAGTTTTGATGGAATTTTGGGTTTGGCCTTTACCTCTTTGGCTGTAGATAATGTTGTTCCTCCACTTGTAAGTCTTAGCTAATTTTTAATAGTTGCAAAACACATATTTGACTCAGCCCCCATCGGCGTCAACAAAAAATTTAGCCTTAAAAATCCTGGCTAGTTTTATTTTTTACAATTTTTATTTAGATCAATGCGATCAACCAAGGCCTCTTTGACCAACCTATTTTCACAGTTTACCTTGAAGAGCGAGGTGATGTGAACAATGTCCCCGGTGGCTACATCACTTATGGTGGACTTGATACCACACACTGCGGCGCAGTCATTGCCTACCAACCATTGTCCTCGGCTACATACTTTCAATTCAAAATTGATGGTGTTTCTTTGGGAGTAAGAACAAAATTGGAAAAAAATAAATTGAGTAAAAATTTTTAGAGCTATACTGACACCAAGGGTTGGCAAGTGATTTCCGATACTGGTACATCTTTCATTGGTGGACCAGATGGTGTTATCGCCAAATTGGCCAAGGCTGCCGGAGCTACTTATTCTGATCAGTAAGTCTTTAGCAGTGGAGGCGGTAACCTTCAGGTTTTGGGGTAGGGGGTATCATAATCTAAAAGATATCGTTGTCAATCCTTATGCATTTTTAAGCCATCCTTTATCGGTAGGGGGGGGGACTTCTCTTGCCCACCTTAGGTCTATGGCCTATTTTACAGATCAAAAATTGGTGCTAGCCGCATTTTGTATTTTATTTTTGTATAGATAAAAAAATTAAATTTTGACTTTTTAGAGACGAAACATATTATATCGACTGCAATGCTAACTCTGGTGATTTGAATATTGTTATTGGAGGAAAAACTTATGGAATCTCCTCGGTTTGGCTTCGTACAAATTTTTAAAAAATCATATTTTTTTAGAAACAAATGATCGTCGATGCAGGAAATAACCAATGCTACTGGGCCGCATTCCAAATGGGAAGTGGCTTCGGACTTTCGTGGATTCTCGGAGATCCATTCATCCGCCAATACTGCAACGTCTATGATCTTGGAAATAAGAGAATTGGTTTTGCTCCAGCTAAATAAAAATTTTATTTAAAAAAAAATCAATTTTTGAAAAATGTATAAATTTTTTAGATTATATTAATAAATTGACTAATTTTTCAAAAATTACTTTATATAGTCTGTAATATGGTGAGATTCCAAAATAGTTGGGCGCACATGGCCTAAAGATTAGGACATTGGTCGTTCATGTTATATGTGTGGGTTCGATACCGCAATTGTCGAGGTCAAAATCGAAAAATAATGAAAGGTAAAAATTGTTCTTGTAATTTTATGGGAGGTCTGTGGATATGCAAAAATTTTCATGAATTGTGACAACAAAATTTAAAAATTACTTTTGGACGGGGATTGAACCCACGCCCTTTGAGTGAATGTCGAGCACGTTAACCATTAGGCCATGAGTCAAATACCCAAGTCACAAAATTAACCCCTTTTTGAGTTTCTAAAGTCTGTTTTTTCGCAAATAGCCAGTTGTAGTTTCTACTTTTTTGTAGTTTGGACTCCATTCCGAAGACATAGGTTCAAATCTGGGTGGCAAACTTTTCTTTTGCTTCATTTTTGTTTGCAAAGATGTCAAGACAACTATTTTTTAGAAAATAAAAATCGATAAAGTCAGTCCGTAACGTTGTAAAATAGGCTTTCAAGATTTTTTTAAGCTCAAGATCATCAAAAACGGGTGAAAACTGACGGAGAAGAGGCATTTTGAAACTTTTTCTTCTCTATAGAGACATTTTTGTAGTTTGTAGTACTCTATTATAAAAAACTACAAATCCGCAACTGGGTATTTGCGAAAAAACAGACTTTACCCCAGTTTTTCCCTATAATTTACGTCCAAATTGGTTGATTTTTTGTACTCAGGTGCTTTTGGTCACGGAGAACACGACTACGAGAGAATTTTTTAATTTTGACCTCTTTAAGATGCCCTTCTGGAGCATTCACAAAAAATCGAAGCATTTTTATCCTAGCAAAAATTACTTCAAATTGGCCGATTTTTTCTATCCGAAGGTTTTTTGGCATAGAGAGCACGAATCTGAAAGAATTTTTTGCTTTTTATTTATTTAAGGTAACCTAATATCGAAATTTTTTGCAATTAAAAAAATTTTTTTGATAAGATTAAACCTTTTAAATTCAAAAGTATGTATGATGTCTTCTAAATTAGTATTTTAATTGACTAGCGAAGCCAATTTTTAGGAAACTTCCCGGGAAACAGACAATTAAAAAATGCTAGATAAATCAAAATAGTAAATCAAAATGAGTAACAAAAATCAGATTAGAAAGCAGGTGATAAAGCATAAACAGGTTCGGTCTTCTTTTAAACGGTGCTGAAATTTTTTGTTAATAAAAACAAGTTTGCAAAATGTCTGGAATTGCTTGAGGATAAATGTTTTTGTTTATTTTAAAATTTTTGATGCTTATTCAAAATTTTTTTCTTTTTATACCTTTTTTGACAAAATTATTTTAATTTTCTTCAGCGGCGTAATGAGGGGGAGTAGCAGGAGTAGAGCTACCCCTCCCCTCACTGTCAGACTGTTTTTTATTTTAAAACGTATTATTTAAAAGCATTATTATAGCATCAAATGCATATTTATATGATTGAAATCATTTTTCTAAAAAATTGGCAACAAAAATGGGCTATGATGCTTGTGTTCTGACCAAAATTTGACTCTGCTTCCCAGATCTTCGCCCAAAAATAACGGCAGAATCATATTTTTCAATGGGTTCAAATTTAGCGTAGCCGAAACCCACGAATATAAAAAATCAGAGAGCTAATCGTCCAAGTCACATTTTTGTGCTTTAATACACATGCTTCCTTGGATCAAGGAAGCGCTTTTTCGCTTTGAAAATGTCAAATTCGGATTCCCCGATATTTTTACCCCTCTAGGTCATTTCCAGAAAAAATTTTTGAAAAGTGTTTCACGTATTGTCCCTCCTATTGTGCAGTAGCTCCAAAATCTGCTAATTTGGAGCACTTTTTGGAAGTTAATTTTTTTAAACTCAACTATTAGGCACCTAAAATTCAACAAAAATGCAAATTTTTTCAAGTGGTCTGATCCTTTTAAATGCATGTTTTTTTTATCATTTTTTAAAATTTCTTATTGTTATCTTTTCTCTTTATGTAGAACACATTCTGAGTATGTCAAAACTTTACACCAGTCGTTGAACTATGAACAGGTTTGGCTATCACTTTTGATCAATAACATTTTTCTGATCATTCTCTCTTCGCTAAAAAGATTCTTTAATTCATCACGTGTGATACCCAAAAAATAATTTTCTACATTTTTAGATTTATGACTAGAGTCTCGACCCATTTTTACTTTATTTTTTCTACAAAATTTTGGAGTAACATAACAAATTAAATATTTTAGAGATCCCAACATGGGTGATTTTTATGAAGATGAATTATTCGATAGGTCTAAAATGAAATTAAACAATTTACCTTATTATTCAAGAAGGAAAACTGGATTTGCTTCTTTAAGAATAAGATTTATTCGATTATTTTATGTCTTTCAAAAAGCAAGTATGTCTGAAAAGGAGTATATGTTGTAGAACCTCACTCCACCCCAAAAAGCCTTCAGAGCTAGCTTCTACCCCAAATACGTAGCTAGGTCGAAATTTGCAGGGGTTCACTTTTGAATTTTATCGACCTTTACCGATCTTTTACCTACAATTTTATCTATAGGAAAAAAATTTTGGAAAAAAAACATAAAGAGTGGACCATTAGGTACCTAAATTGATCATTTCAATGATTTTTACGGGATGGGGCAGTGGTGTAGGCAGAAGGGTTGACTAGAGGGCACTTTTCCAAAAAGGCTGATTTTTGCTAACAACATAAGGGGAATCCTTATGTGTAGGAATTTTGTTTAATTTTGGCCTATGAGGGGGCACCTGCCCCTTTGACTCGTCACTGAAATGGGGTCTACGGACCGTGCGAATCACCCTCCTCCTCACCCGGCGTATCTAAAGGACGATTCCCGCCCTTTAACTACTCCATTTCCCCTTCTCCAACACAGTGTACAAACAGTCCCCCCCCCAAATTTTTGACCCTTTGAGGAACCAAGATGATTTTTTCGCTGTCAAAGTGATTTTTTTAACCATTTTTCTCCAAAAATCGAAAAAATTGCCTTGGTTCCACCTTACATTGTTTTTTTCAAAAATTTTTTTGTTGAAATCTTGATGTTTTTGGCAAAAAACAGTGCCGCAGGAGCGAAATTTTTTCAAAAATGGTCGTTTTTAAGCAGAAAATGCTCAGAAAATTATGATTCTGAGCGATTCGCGCGCAAAATTTTTGATTTGGGTCCCGCGCACGGGGAGTCTTGCGCTCGACGCCCCTCAATTTGAGAGGGGGAAGGGTTGTACGCATGTATTCCCCATTTAGTTCAGTGAGAATAACTGAAACACACTTTTTAGGCACGTCATCAATTTTAACCCAATTTATCTCATTTATTTTATTTTTCCTACTTATGCTAACTATTGGAAGGTTAATATTTGCCGACTTGAAAAATTCTGAACCGACAGTTCAATTCATTGATCAAAAATCCAGATTAGATTGCCATCTAGAATTAGGACTAACCAAAGAAAAATGCCTAGCCAGAGGATGCATTTATGACGAGAGTCTTGATGGACTCAATACTACTATTCCTCTTTGTTATTTTCCTTCAAAGATTGGATACAAAGTTGAGGATACTTCTGGACATGTATTGTTACTTAAAAAGGATCCGTATGGGTTCAAAAATCCGTATGGTGATGATTTTAAAGAATTAATTTTTACATACAAAGAAATTGGTGCTGGTTTGCATGTTATGATTTATCCTTCTGGACCGGTGAGGTAAATATTTTATCTCCTCCCCCCATCTAGGTATACTTCCAACCACCTTTATCTATTTATGACTCCGCGGAGTCATACGGAGCTCCGTCTTGTCATGTATACACCCCCATTTTTGTCAAGTATATTTCCACCACCCATGGCTTATAAAAAATCTAATTTGGTCTCGACTTTGACCTACCTGACACTTTCCCTGACAAAATTTTTGAGCATTAAATTAGCCAATCTGATTTTTCGACTTTTTTATGATGTGGGTGAGGGACACTCTAGGGGTAATTTTGCGGGGAATAGATTGAGTGCATTCTCGACTCATGGAAATGCTTCCATGGGCTTGACTCAGGCAAAAAATTGTGTTTTTGAAGCCATTTTCGTTTTAAAACTCAATTTTCTCTGAATCATAGTCAGGTAAGCGTTTTTGCGTTTCGGGACTACGCGAATCGATTCCCCGCATAAATTACCTCTATCATCCTGTACAAATAAAATTTAGATACCGTCCTCCTATACCCATAAACGAGAATGCGAAAATCGAGTCTTCTGAAAAACTCATGTTTGTAGGAAAAACCGACGATATTTTTTCTTTCTCTATAGTACGTATGAGTAATGGAGAAAAAATTTGGAATACTGAAATTGGAGGATTATTTTTCTCAAATCAATTTTTACAAATTGGTACATTTTTGCCAAGTGAAAATATTTATGGTTTTGGAGAACAAATTCATACTAATATCAAGCACGATTTAAGCCAATATAAAACATGGGCAATGTTTTCGAGGGATGAGAAAACTGATTTTGTTTATGGGACGCAGAGGAATCTTTATGGTAGGTGGGGAGGGGGGAGATTTTGCAAGGAATTTTTTATTAGACCAGATTTAAGAAACTCAGGTCCATGGGCTCCTGTCTTGAAAGATCCTAATTGTGTCCCAGATCCAGTATTTGTGTTCGGACCGGGTCTTAGGTCCAAGACCAGGACCTTAGATCCAAGACCAGAAGCCTAGGTCCGAGACTCTAGGGCCGTGACTCGGATCAGGACCCTAGGTTCAGGACCGGAACCAATACCCTAGATACGAGACTCTAAAACCCGAACCGAACCCTAGGACCGATCCAAGGACCCGGACTCTAAATCCGATACCTAGTTCCTAGGACCAAGTCCCACATTTCTGAAAAAAACGGCGAATCAAGAAAGTAAGAATGTACCAAATTTAGGAGTCCATCCCTTCTACCTTTGCATAGAAAAAGACGGAA
>JAQGBS010004114.1:0-10663 GCA_034698545.1 Acrobeloides obliquus
GGTTGAAAGATGTTTTTTGCATGTTGATCTTTATTTTTGCTCTTACGGGTATACATTCGATACTAGCTCCAAAATTTCTTTTTTAGACGACACAGGGATATGTTTAGTACGGAGCAAATTGAAGTGGAACAATCGAGCGATGTAATGATCGAGATGAAACTCATTTAAACATGAAGTGTATTGATCCTGATGAAAACCCTTTGGATTGGTGGAAAGTTAGATTCGCTTAAAAAAACATACAAAATTTGAAAATTTTCAGAAATATAATAAAACCTTTCCAATTCTGGCAAAGTTGGCGCGTCGTTATCTATTGCCTTCTACAACAAGTGTGCGAGCAACTCTTTTCTGTTGCAAAGGATGTATTTGATTATAGAAGAACAAACCTCCTTCCAGATAAAGCTGAGAAGCTAATTTTCTTGAATAAGTGTCTATCGACGATAAATTTAATTATTAATGTTGTTTTTTATTAATCTTATTTCTCGCTTATTTAGATTAATCATTTTTTATATTGCAATTGTTGAATAAAAATTTTGATATCATATGCAGCATATGATATCAAAATTTATGATATGCTCGTGTTTTTTTTTTAAATCGGCTGAAAATAATTGCAATCGCTGCGATTAATCGCCTATGAGTTTTTAAAATAATCGCAATCGCAAATTTGTGGCTATGATTTTTGAATTTTTCAACAAAAAAAATTTATTTTACAAATATAAATTTTTACAAAATTTACCTATTTTTTTACCAATTTTTCCTTAAAAAAGTAAATTTTTCAATGAAAAAAAAAATTTTTTTAGTGTTGCCCTACTTTCTGGCTACGGCCTTGGATAAGGTATGGGATAATAATAGTGCCAAAACATACCCTTCTAGTCAGGCTTGCGATATGAAATTTTTATTTTAAAGGTTGAAAAACTCGAAAAAAAGAGTTTTAAAGGCATGAACCTTTAAAAATAGGATTTCTTCTTTTTTGTTTGAAAAACCTATTTGGGAAGCTGGAAATGCTCAGAAATTTCTATTTTCGACGAAATTTTGTTGAAATCCTTGATTGAAAACTAAAAACCAGCGCCGCAGGCGAAAATTTTTTGAAAAATGCTTGTTTTTAAGCTTAAAATGCTCAGAAAATAAAGATTTTTAGTTAAAGAGTAACAGATTTTGGATATTTTTGTTGAAAAAATGGGAAAATTTGGACAATTTTGGTAAATTTTTGTTATTTGTTATTTTTGTTTGAAAACCTTTTGAGCTGAAAATAAAGATACCTTTAAAGGTATAAAGGTTTTGCTCAAAAATAAAGGCAAAACCTTTATTTAAAGGATTATCGCAAGCCTGCTTCTAGTGGAGCTATTTTCCAAAGCTTAATTAAAAACATTATTTGGACTTATATTTCCAACATCATTTATCAAACTAAATGACCAGACTTAATTGTTGGTTTATAATAAAAAATTATTACTTTTTCTTGTCACTTGTTACAATTACAATAAAAGTAATTTTGCCAAATATTGGTTTGCATTGACTCATGTTGATTCTTGGAGGATGGTAAGTTTGTTTTGCAAAACTCTTAAGATGTCCATTATTTTTACAAAAACTCATATTGTGGTTGCTAAAAAATAGTATGTGAAAAAATATCAATTTTTCACAAAAATTTATCTATTTTTAACATGCTTTTATCAATTTTTTCCTAAAAAATTCAATTTTTCCCTTAAATTTTTTTTAGGAATTTCTCTTAAGGACGAAGCTGTAGGGGGGAGGGGAAAAGTTTGGGGGAGGCAGTGAGGTAAAAACCTGCTGTAGGGGGAAGGGGAAAGTTTTCGGAGGGCAGTGAGGTAAAAACTTCATGGGGTAACCAGTGGTGTATCTAGGGGGCGGTGGGGCATGCCCCTCCCAAGTCGAAAATTTTTTAAGAAAAATTTTTAGCCAAAGTTTAGAAAATTTTCTAAAGAAAAATTAGGTTTTTACCTCGCCCCTCAAAACTTTTTCCTTGACACGCCTCTGGGGGTAACGGGGTCCGATGTTCCCCATTCCGGCCGAAGGCCGGATAAGAATGTAAGGGTCTTCCTTATGTTTTGAAAATTTAAAAAAAATGTCATTTTTATCAAAAATTTCACATTTTTTATACAATAAATACCCTATTCTTCAATTTTTTTCTTTAAAACATCAAAATTTTCGTTTTAGCAAAAAATGCCCTCCTTCATACCTGAGTCAGTGATGTCCCATTTATCGGTTCTGGTTCCAGGAACTGGAACTGTAAAATTTTAAAGTTGGAATCGGAGCTGAAAGAATTTTTTGGATGAACTGGAAATTTTTTTTGTAGAATGTAGAATCGGATCCGAACTAATTTTTTTCAATGAAACAAGCATTTTTCAACAAAAAATTTCCCCTGCGGCGCTGGTTTTTGCTTTGACAAAAGGATTTAACAAAAAATTATCCAAAATTTAACAAAATTTTTTGACAAAACTTTATATGTGGAAACGGAATTGAAAGAAATTATACATTAAAAACGTCAGAGTAAAGAAAAAAATCGTTTGTTTTTTGACAAATGTATGAAACACTTATGACGCAAAACATGTAACATGTTTCAAAATCTTGTTACATATTTCAATTTTTCTAAAAAAATTTCAAAAAAACTTGCTACACCCCATCACAAAAGTTGTTGTTTAGGCCAAGATCTACAAAATGAGCTATCATGTGTAGCAAGTTTCGATAAAAAGTGAAAACATGTTACATGTTTACACCACTGCCCCCGATAGAGGTCATAAAAATTTTTTCGGAACTCGGAACTTGCGCCAATCGATTTCTCGTGCCCGAAAACCCCGAGTATCAAAAATCAGCCAATTTAGAGAAAAAAATTTTTTTCGAGATCTGGCCCTAAAGTGGTCCCCCCTTTAAAAGGAATTATTCTCTTATCTAAAAGTGTAATGTCTGTAAAGACGATTTTGGGAACGAGTGATTTAAACTGTATACACCCAAAACTCGCCGATAGGCGCAAAAATTTTTTGTGAAAAACACTTTTTTAAGCTAAAAATGCTTTAAAAAATATGATTTTTGTTGAAAAAATAGGAGATTTTTGCGACTCGCCCGCAGCCCGCGGATGAAATGAATCTCGTCTACAAAATTTGCGCGCAAAACTTATTTTGGCTTGCAGGTTTCGGGCGACCCCTCCCAAATTTGGGGGGTGGGGGAGTTTGTAGAGGGATTTGTACACGTATGGTCATCAATCAACAGAATGATGACGAACAAGAAAGAAATGAGAAAAGTCCGTTAAAAATAATGCCTGCGATTTCGCAGCTTTTGTTAAAATTTAATCAAGCAAAGCTGTCAGATTCAATAAAAAGCTATTTATTGAAACGGTTGATGATATTTAAAAAATAAAAAGCTTCTAAGAATATATAAAGTTTTTTACGGAGTGCCGCTCGGAGTCGATGCTCAGAGTCACCCTAGAAGAATCTCGGCCCCCAGTTCTTATTAAAGGGTGGGCAAAAAACCGGATTTTTGCTATTTTCGAGAAAATTTTCGCCGAAAAATTTTTTTCCAAAAGAACTCTATATGAGTTTTTTCTATGCGAGAAATCGATTTCGAGCATTGAAAAATCTTGAAATTTCTTCCCTGACCCTGAATCAGCCAATAAACCCTAAAAAATCGCAAAAATATGGTTTTTTAAGCTGATTCAGGATCAAGGAAGCGATTTCACCATTTTTCAATGCTCGCAATTGATTTATCGAATAGAAAACCCATTTAGGGTTGTTTTGGAAGAAAAAAATTAAAAAATTTTTTTCGGCAAAATATGCTCAAAAATCGCAAAAAATTCCGATTTTTTTGGCTCAGCCTCACATGTGTTTCAAATTCACAAAGTCTGGCTCTTTCAGGTTTTTTAATAAGAGCACCGTATATAGGGGTAATTTTAGCTGAAAAACACGAATCCGGCCTTAGTTTTGACAGAGGCATCTCGGAAAGGCATAAAACGGAAAATTTCTGTTGTAGTAATGAGAATTTGGTACTAAAGATTAACGACCGCATTGAACGTGAATTTTTTCGAAAAAAATTTTTTCTCGATTTTTTTTCTGAAAATGACCCCTATGGGGGTAATTTTACACGAGGAATCCGATTTTTGCATTCCCGAAGCTCAAAAATGCTTTCTTGAACCATAAAAATGCATCCCTGTGTGGTTGTTTTTTTGTACAGGTTGTTTTTTTTATTGCTCCCACATTTCAAAAATTCGCCAAAAATCGAGTTTAAATCCGTTTCCATCGCCCGATAGCTCAATCGAACGCCCTAATCACCTGGTTTTTTTAAAAAACAAAATTATTGGGGAAAAAAAAATTTTTTTCGATTTTTTTTGCGAATTTTTGAAATGTGGGAGCAATTAAGTTTTTGAGGCAAAGAACGTTTTGGCGCTAATAGGCGCTATTTGTTTGGAATATAATTTTTTGCCCATTTACTAGAACTAACATTGCTCTTTCAAATGCAATGTGACTGGATATTGACAGGAGGTCTTGTTTTAAAGATATACCGATTTTTCTGAAAATTGTCGGATTTTTACTTTTACAAAAGATCTAAAAATACAATTATTAAATAAACTGTATAAAATAAATATCCATATAAAAACGCCAATCTAGATGTGCTCTATATAATAGAAGCAAAAAACCGTGTAAAAAATTTTTTTTTTGATAAAAAAATCTGAATTTTCTTTAAAATGTCAATTTTTGAAAAATTATAATATGTCAAAAACACCCATTTCCGAGATGCCTCTGTCAAAACTAAGGCCGGATTCGTGTTTTTCAGCTAAAATTACCCCTATATACGGTGCTCATATTAAAAAACCTGAAAGAGCCAGACTTTGTGAATTTGAAACACATGTGAGCCTGTACAATGCATAAAAGTAAACTATATAGTATCATAAAATATACCATATTGAATCATTATTATCATATATAAATAAAGCATATATAGCATAAAGTAAAATGCAACAAATTAAAAATTTTTCTATTTTGTATATTTCCATTTGTTAATTATAATTTAGTTTTTTTCATTAACGTTCTTTTTTATATTTATGACTAAAACTTAATTTTACAGAAAATATTAACAATAGAATAGCGGTGTGTTACAAATAAATATTTTACCGTTTTCGAACGTGCTTAACACGATGGTGAAAAAATTTTTTGAAAAAAAAATTTCCTAGGGGTTGTTTGGCACTTATGAAATTAGGGTTCTATATCGTTGAGAGCCTAAAACAATTTCTACGAGGAGTTATGGCCATTCGAATAAAGGATAAAATTTCGTTATAGGACCCTAACTTCATAAGTGCCTAACGACCCCTAGGAAAATTTTTTTCAAAAAATTTTTTCACCATCGTGTTAAGCACGTTCAAAACAGTAAAATGTATATTTGTAACGCACCGCTTTTCTATTGTTAAAGCAGAAAATCTTTTGTGGTTGGTGCTACTACAAGGTCAAAATAAGCAACCAGTCTCCATGGTATAATAGTCCGATGGCTGCCAAGGCCAGTGGCGTACCCAGAAAAAAATTTCAGAGGGCCCAACTAGGAAAAACTGTTTTTACCTTAGTCCCCTTTATGTTTTTTTTTGAAAATTGTCCAAAATGTTGGGCAAAAAAATAATGTGGGAGCAAGGCAATTTTTTTCGAATTTTTCAAAAACCACTTGATCTCTCCCTTATGTTTTCGATCGCTAGGATTGACAAAATTTTTGCTGAAAAACACTTTTTAAGGAAAAAATCAGCTCCGCAGAAAAATTTTTTTACAAAAGTGGGGTCCAAAATAGGGCCGGGTAGAAAATTAAAAAAAATTTTTTTTAAAAGTGACCCCATTTGTCATTTTTGGTGAAAAATCATAATTAGGATTTTTGAAAAAAATTTCAAACTTTTATGTCAAAAACATAAAGGACCATTAGAAAAAATTTCATTTTTTCGATTTTGGAGGAGGCCACCCCCTTTCCTGGGTACGCCATTGCTCCTTATGATTTTTTTGCACATTTCCCCAAAAAATTGAAAAAATTACCTTGGTCTCCCTTACATTTTTTTCGAAAATTTTTGTTGTTGAATTCGATGTTTTAGCCAAGAAAACAGCGCGAAATTCTTTCGAAAATAGCGTTTTCAAGCTGAAAATGCTCAGAAAATGACGATTTTTGATGAAAAATTTGAAAATTTTGGTAAAAATCAAAAGGAGGAGCATTAGGATTTTTGAAAAAAAAATCAAAAAATTTGGGCAAAAACATAAGGGGGGACCATTAGGAAAAATTTTTCATTTTTCGGATTTCGGGGGAGTCGGTCCACTTGTATCCCCTCCCCTGGGTACGCCACTGGCCAAAGCTACGGCCATTTCCGTCACTTTCAAGGGTTCGAGAGATTAAAATGAAAATTTACAAATGTATAAATTTTGGGCTTTTTTGGTAAAAAATCATAATGGGGAGCATTATGATTTTAAAAACTTTTTTTCAAAAAAAATTTTTTTGCAAAAATGCTTAGAAATAATCAAAAATGGTAACACTACTTCAAAGGTGGCTTCATTTGTTCGAGTTTATAGACTCAAATGAATGTACCTTAAAAATGGGGTCAACAATTTTATCTTTTCGCGTATTTGAAAGAGCACTTGAATCCACTATATTATATTCCACGGCGAAAAAAATGATTTTTTTCGAGTTTCTTTAATATGAATGTCGTTTAAGCGTTATAGATTATACTGAACCCGGATTTTGACTCGAAATGGCTTTTAAAAATTTTCCCTGCGTTTATCTCTAATACTCATGATATCACGGTGCACTCGCAAAGAATAATTTATTAGCCCATCAATATGATTGATCAGATTTTTTTTAAACATTTGTCCATACATGCTGTAATTTTTAAAAACAAAATTTAAAATGTTGCTTGTTGATTACATTTTTGTAATAATTTAAACATGTATAATACCCAATTTGAGTGTATTTTTAACAAATTTAAGATGCATTGGGCCAAGTACAAGTTTTTAAAAATTACAGCATGTATGGACAAATGTTTAAAAAAAATCTGATCAATCATATTGATGGGCTAATAAATTATTCTTTGCGAGTGCACCGTGATATCATGAGTGTTAATGTGTTTTCAATATTTTAAGTTTTTTTTGGTCCATTTGTCAATAATGTGATTGGCCAGATTATAAAAAAGGTTACATCGGAAAAACTTTTGATTTGCGTGGCGGAAGTTGGAAATACGCATGACACTCAAAAACCATGGCAAAATCATAAAAATGGGTTTAAAAAATAAAGTTAAACGATATACTCTTCAGTTTTATTTTATAAATTTAGCCTGACGACAGGGCTAAAAAATAAAAAAGAATTTAAAATAAATTTTTTAGAGCGGTTTGAATGCACATGCCTATGAGCACCCATGAGCCAGAGTAAAATGGCTATTTCTCATAAAAAAGAGTCGAAGGAAAAAGAATTTAAAATAAATTTTTTAGAGCGTACAATCTTAATTTGTACAATTGAAGTTATTGCTTATATTTTTGTAAATTATAAAAATAGGAGCCAAATAGCAGCTAAAAGATGTATAATTTATGTAATTGTATCAAATTGTTTCATATCATTAATGCTTTTTTTAAATTATTAGTGGTATTTTTTATATCACTAATTCCATGAATGTGTTTTTAATTAATTTTTTAATTTATTAAATTTAATTTTTTAGCGTAATTAAGAAACACTATTTTAAGAGATGCTATATTGCCTACAACGGTTCGACCGCGCTTCAAATTGAGTTTAATTAGTGAGATAAACGCAGGGAAAATTTTTAAAAGCCATTTCGAGTCAAAATTCGGGTTCAGTATAATCTATAACGCTTAAACGACATTCATATTAAAGAAACTCGAAAAAAATCATTTTTTTCGCCGTGGAATATAATATAGTGGATTCAAGTGCTCTTTCAAATACGCGAAAAGATAAAATTGTTGACCCCATTTTTAAGGTACATTCATTTGAGTCTATAAACTCGAACAAATGAAGCCACCTTTGAAGTAGTGTTACCATTTTTGATTATTTCTAAGCATTTTTGCAAAAAAATTTTTTTTGAAAAAAAGTTTTTAAAATCATAATGCTCCCCATAAATGTATAACAAATTTATATCAACTATTATTAAAGAGTCAATATTTTTTGTTTTTAAGCTTATCGATTTTAAAATTAATATTTTATTTTCCAAAATAAATTTACGATTTTTCTGTTAATTTACAAATTTCTTTATATTTTATACGTAGTTTATAAAATTCATCAATCCAATATCTCATCCAAATCTTTAGTCTCCAAGGAACTCCATATGCACTAAATTAAGTTTGGATTTCTTGAGCTCCGTTAAAGTTTATCTATTACTTTATTCCAATCATTTACTATTATAACCAAGGCTTCAATCGGTCTAATTCAAAAATTAGTTTTTAAAGTGCCTCGCTAGACGCTAGCCAAGGCGTAGAAGAGGCGCTAGAAAAAGCGCTAACAGATTCGCTAACAGAAGCGTTAGAAGAGACTCTAGCAGAGGCGCTAGCCGATGCGCTAGAATAGACGCTAGCAGAGGCGTTCAAGATTGGGCTCCCGATTCAGAATCGGGCAAAATTCATGATCGGGTGCAACATATATAAGCGTAATTAACGAAAAATTACTTTCCTGGTTTTTTTCCTGAAAACTGATTCATATTTCCTAAAAAATGGACTTTAAAAACTAATTTTTGAATTAGACCGATTGAAGCCTTGGTTATAATAGTAAATGATTGGAATATAGTAATAGATAAACTTTAACGGAGCTCAAGAAATCCAAACTTAATTTAGTGCATATGGAGTTCCTTGGAGACTAAAGATTTGGATGAGATATTGGATTGATGAATTTTATAAACTACGTATAAAATATAAAGAAATTTGTAAATTAACAGAAAAATCGTAAATTTATTTTGGAAAATAAAATATTAATTTTAAAATCGATAAGCTTAAAAACAAAAAATATTGACTCTTTAATAATAGTTGATATAAATTTGTTATACATTTTTTCAATATGGATCTTCTAGGTATATCTTCCTATCCATCTTGTTCAGAAACAATTTAATCCAGTCTTGAGAGTACAGATCAAGATCTCCTTCCTAGTCCCATAGGAAACGTGTCAAAGTAGTCCCAAAAGCAAAAAGGGTCAAGGTAGTCTCATATAAAAAGTGTCGGCTCTGTTCATCTCGGCGCTAACTGCGATAAAATCATTTTGCTTGTTTAATTCAATTTTACTTGCCATGGTTGACCTTGATACAATGAGGTGTTTTCTTCAACTATATTTAAAAAAGTTGAACATTTTTAGCTATATCCTAAAGAAGATCTCAAATGATAAATAAAATAATATTCTGGAAATAGAGAAAAGCATTTACATCGTCAAGTCAAATAACTATGTTGTCAATATTAAATATCTGAGCCAAAGCACAAATCCATTCCAAAAAAAACACAATCGAGTCTATTTTGGTACAAATCCACTCACTGCATCCCATTTTTGACTCACAAACCGCCTTATACAGTTTCCGTACTATATCCTTCTTTGACGGGCGCGCAGCTGATCGCTGGGATCGCAAAGTATGGGGAAGATGATAGAAGTGGTACTGGGTTTTTTTAGGTCTGAGAATCGATTCCCAGGGTTATTTTTGGCTAAAAAGTTCAGAAAGTAGGTGTTTGGGCGAAAAAGTCGGTTTTTTGAGTAAAAAAGTCGGGATCTCAAAATACTTTTGATTTGTTGTACCGTCGGTTTGCGATTGTATGTACTTAAGACGGTATGACTCTAACCGACGAAGAGAGAATCAAAGTTCTAGTGCAAAGATTGAGCAACTCCATTTTTCAGTGGCTCGATCAAATTTCAAGCCTTGATAACCCATTCAAAAAAACTTTGGAGCTACTACGCCTGGGGGGCGCACTTAACAGCAATTTTGATTTTCGCTTTAATAACCGATTTCTTCCCTGAATCAAGGAAGCATTTTTAAGGTTCGAGAGTGCGCGCAATCAATTGCCCGCATAAAATTACCCCTAAGGGTCACTTGTTAAAAAAATTTTTTGACATTTTTACTTCGGCATTTTTATTCCTTTTAAGTGCGCCCCCCAGACGTAGTAGCATCAAAACTTTCAAAGAAGTTGTCAAGCATCTCAGGAACAGAAAAAGAAACCATGTTTGCACTTTGCTACGCACGCATGCATTTAAAGAAGGATCTTGCAAAGATTTAAGATTCCTGGATAGCAAAATTTTATTTTGTATTCATGTCAGCAAGTGGCGAAGGAAAATGCTTCATTTATATTTTGTGCTATTAGATAGAATTTACAAGTTTTTTAGAATTTTTCTCCATTTTTCGAATTTATTTTTATTTCTGTCTGCTATTGGAGAAGGAAAATGCTCCATTTTTTAAGTCTGCGTTTTTGAATAGTCATCTACTGTTTTTGTAGTATTTTTCTCCAATTTTGTACTCTTGTCAGCAATTTTACAAGGAAAATACTTTATTGATTAATTTTGCGCTATTAAAGGGGGGGGGTGTACTTTA
This sequence comes from Acrobeloides obliquus, assembly GCA_034698545.1. Taxonomy (NCBI): domain Eukaryota; kingdom Metazoa; phylum Nematoda; class Chromadorea; order Rhabditida; family Cephalobidae; genus Acrobeloides; species Acrobeloides obliquus. The sequence goes on from JAQGBS010004114.1 coordinate 10,520, forward strand.
AAGCCGGATCTCGAAAAAAAATTTATTTTTACAAAAATGACCCTAGTAGGGGTAAAATCATGCAAAGAATCGATTGCGCGCATCGAAAAATTCTGAAAAAATTTTTTAGGGGTCAAAAAATTGAAAAAATTGCGTCAAAATTAG
>JAQGBS010004115.1:0-10662 GCA_034698545.1 Acrobeloides obliquus
CCAACAATGGGCTTGATTTCGTGGGGTTGAAGGACGCGGCGGCGTTTCTTCGGGAGTTTCGACCTAAAATAAGTATGGGTTCACAAAAATTAAATCACGGGGAGGGGGATCCAAAAAACTGGATTTTTACGCAAACTTCGTTTTTTGTAAAAGATTCAACAGGTTCATCTTTTGAACTTGGTCTACAGGGTGGCGCAAAAGTTCGGTCTATATTTTGTTGATTTTCTTGTTTTGATCATAACTTTGGATCCAGGTGGCCATTTTTCACGATCTTCGCGTCATTCGATAGCTCCGATTCTAAGCCTTCAATTGACACCAAGATCATGAAAAATGGCCACCTGGATCCAAAGTTATAATCGAAACAAGAAAATCAATAAAACCAAAATATAGACCGAACTTTTGCGCCACGCTGTATTAACTACCTTGCTTGAGCATGCGAATAAAACATGGCAAAATTTGACACAATAACAGGAACTGGTAGCGCTATCGTCAATACACCCATGAGTGCACAAAATGATCCCACCAACATCCCTAGATATGTCTTGGGCACCTAAAAATTCATTTTTTTGCGACAAAATTATAATTTTTGTATACCATATCTCCAAAGCCTATAGTACAAATTGTTATCAATGACCTAAAATTTTTTTAATGGATTTTTTGTTCTTCTTTTTTTTCAAAACCTACCACCATAGACCTATGGGTATAGATTCAAATTGATTTTCAGGATTGTGTTCAACTCGTTCGGCATAGTAAACCAACGAAGCGAACATGACTATACCCAAGAGGACAAAGAAGACTAGTAATAGGAGCTCCTGAAAATTAGGGTAGCTGAATTTTTTAAATTTTTTGTTGAAAAGGTTGTCAAAATTTCGATTTTTTTCATCTTCAAAAATTGAAAAAATTCGAACAAAGAATGCGTCGTGAGTCTTTTTCGCGAATTTTTCAATTTTTTACGAAATTTTCGATTTTGATAAATTTTTCGAATTTTTCAATTTTTGTTGAATTTTTCAATTTTTTACGAACTTTTCCGAATTTGAAATTTTCGAAGCGAAAAACTATTCCCTGGTTCAGGGAAGGCGTATTGTGTATTGAAGCGAAAAGTCACAAAAATGCGATTTTTTCCGAGTCAACTAAAACTTTTTGATACCGAGATTTTGAAAATTTAAGAAAAAACTTGAATTTTTCAACCTACCCTAGCAGAAGCCTTAAAAGTTTGTATCAAAATCTTCAACCCAGATGAATGTTGGGTTAATTTGAAGAGCCTCAAGATTCGAACAATGTTGAAGAATTCCACCGTATCTCGATTTTTGCCCATAAATAAGTAGTCCAAAAACCAGTCGATATAAAAAGATATGGTCGCGATGAAATCGATGATATTTATGGCTTCATGAGTGAATTTCTTCAAATTCGGACAGCATATTAGTCGCATTAGGCATTCGAAGGTGAACCAAATGTTGGCAATCAGTTCCAAATAGAAGAACTGGGGATGGGCTCTAGAAATTTGAAATTTTGAAAACAAAGTGTGTATTGACACGAAAACCCTGAAATCAGGTGTAAGTCAAAATTTGGATTTTATAGACAATATCGCTCACGTATGTTTCAACCCATAGAAAAACGACAAAAAGTGTGTGCCGACATATCGGAAAAACATCTATAAATTTTCTGCCAAAAATGAGGTGTTTTTCAAACTTAAGGATTCCATATTTTTCTTAAAACAACGATTCACGGAAAACCCATGCTTATTGTTATGCAGAGGGGTCTTCTCGACAATCTATAAGACGAATTTTTTAAATTGGGCTTGAAATAAAAAACTAGATAGGTTTGAAAGGAACGTGCATATGTTATTGGGCTGTAACATAAGTTGTTGCCGCCCAAAAAACATGTCGAAAATTGGCATTTTTCGCTCATTTTCGATGAACTTTTTTTCAGTAGTAAGTAAGAGTGTATGCTGAATACGATCTAATCGAGCTTTTTGAGCGAAACTCATGTTTTCGTGTCAATATCCAGACTTTTTCGAAAGATTGGGGTCTCAAAGATGTACCCTAGGTTTAAAATGTTGATATTTCGCTATAAAACTCAGTTTTTTTACGAAATTTTCGATGCTCCTAGGGTTCTTCTAGGCGCTGAACACGAATCCGCCGTTATTTTTTGTTCTAGACCTCGGGGTTATGGTCAAAAATGGATTACAAAGAACAGACCTTTTGTGGGATTTTGCTTACAAAGAACAGACCTGAATTTTTGACATTTTTTATCATCTCCCTCATCCAGTAGAGGTCTCCCTTGAAGTTAAAACTTGATAATTCCATCGGATTCGAGTTCCCCATAGCCGAAAACCCCCGAGTATCAAAAATGATCGAAAAACAAAAGTTGGCACAGACTTATTGCCGCTTGAAACAAACGTGTGGCTGTCATTAAGAGGTTTTCAACTATGCTGAACACGATGGTGATGTTAATTTTTGGTCAAAAAATTGGAAATCACTATTTTTCTTATAAATTTAAATTTCAGCATCACCATTGTGTTTAAATTTTGAGTATTGAAACGAAAATTTGAATTTTTAGCTCAAATTCAAATTTTAATATTGCCATCGTGTTCAGCATAGTTGAAAACCGAAAATTTTCAATTTTTGACAAATTTTTAACGATTTTTCAATTTTTCACGAATTTTACGAATTTTCACGAATTTTTAAATTTTTACGAATTTTTACAAATTTTTGAATTTTTACGAGTTTTTCAGATTTTTACGAATTTTTGAATTTTTAACGAATTTTTACAATTTTTCAATTTTTCACGAATTTCCAAATTTTCATGTATTTTTCATATTTTTACGACTTTTGCAATTTTTAACGATTTTTCAATTTTTTACGGATTTTTCAATTTTCCTAAATGACACCCATCATGCATATAAAATTCAAAAATTTAAATTTCAGTCTTTATATTGACACGAAAACTGCCTGAAAATCAGGGTCATTTAAAAATTCGAATTTTATCACCAATATGGGTGAAGTTTTAAGCGTTTCAACTATGTTGAACACGATGGCGCTGCTGCTATTTTCAGGCAAAAAACTTTTTTTTAAAAACTTTTTTTGCCTGAAAAATTCAAATTTTGCACACATACTTGGTTGAATTTTTCTCCACATGTAAATTGAGCAATGAACCGGAGCGGTTGTTGTAGGCACTTTTTTGAAGCGATATGTCGGGTACACGAAAATAAGGATGCGTTTTTAAACAGAAACATACAATCGAGATCAGCACGAAGAAAATCGAAGTGATCGACAGCGCCTAAAATTTGCATACAAATTTTTTTTATCTATAAATATACAGTTTATTAAACAAAAGTAAAGCAGCATACAAAAAGCAACATAAAAAATAGCACCTCAAAAAATTTAAGCCACAACACAAAATTGTTCAAATTATCATATTTACAAAAAATTGAATAATCCGTAACAAATGCTACCATTATGTCTATAAAATTCAAAAAAATTTGAAATTCTGTGTATTAACACGAAAACCCTGAAAATCAGGGCCAAATCAAACTTTTGAATTTTATAGAAAATATTGGATTGTTCAAAAAGTTCTGAGACTTTTTATATGAATTTTGGGTCTGAAAATTTTTTTTCTAAAGACCTATGTAGGGGTAATTTGATGCGGGGAATCAATTGCAATCATTCCCGGAATGTGAAAACGCTTCCCTGATTCAGGGAAAACGCCATATTGAAGCGAAAACTAACAAATGCGAATTTTCGCCGGAAAACCGGCTGTCTAGGAATTTTTCTAGACGAGGAATCGATTGCGCGCATTCCCGAAGCGTGAAAACGCTTCCCTGATTCAAGGAAAACAGTGTATTGAAGCGAAAATGTGAAAAATTCGATTTTCGCCAGAAAACCGGGTGTCTAGGAATTTTTCTAGACAGAATCGATTGCGCGCATCTTCAAGGCATGAAAAAATTTTCCTGATGCTGATTTAAGCGATTTTTAAACACCTTTCGTTATGAAACATACACATACACCATTTTCCCTGAATCAGGGAAGCGTTTTGACGCTTCGTGAATGCGCGCAATCGATTCTTTGCCTAGTCAAACCCCTATACAGCAGGTTTTCTGGAGTAAATTCAAATTTTTTTTTACGTTTTCGCTTCAATACACCCTTTTCCTGAATCAGGGTAAGGGAAGCGTTTTTACACTCTGGAAATGTGCACAATCAATTCCCCGCATCAAATTACCCCTATATAGATCTTTTTTAGAAAAAAATTTTAGGCCCAAATTCATGTAAAAAGTCTGAAAACTTTTTGAACAAACAATATTGTCTATAAATTCAAAAGTTTGATTTGACCCTGATTTTCAGGGTTTTCGTGCTAATACACAGAATTTTCATTTTTGAATTTTTTTTAGACATAATGGTACTCGTTTAAAGCTTTTCGATGATGAGGAACACGAATCCGCGGTCCTTTTTTTGCCCGAAAATTTCCTTTTATGACTCTCTTTCATTTTGCTCGGAGTGATTTTTGGGGCCGTAACTATCCTTCTTCATAATACTCCGTAAATCCGAGGCAGGGGGTAATGACTGTGACTGTGACATTCGTCGTGAGTGCCGGTGCAAGAAGTCGCTAATTTGTGCTGAAGCGCGTGCTTTGATGGACTTGTGGCGTGAGAGTGCCGATGGTTTTTGTGAGCTCGAGTCTTCGGCGTCGATTTCGATTTGGGGGACACGGCGTTGTTTCTGTTGTCTCATCGATTGGGCTTTGATTTCGTTCACCTAAAATTTGAATTTTTATTGAAAAATGGACACACCATTTCAAAATTTGGAGCTACTGCACATTTTTACTCAAAAATCGAATTTTTGATCCAAAAAAATTAAATTTTTGTGAAAAATCGAATTTTTAGCCAAAAGTTGATTTTGATGCAAAAATAAAAATTTTCAACAAAAATCGATTTTTAAGTTTTTAAGCCAATCAATATCTATTTTTTAATTTTTTTACTCAAAAATTTAAAAAACAATCAACCTAAAGAGTATTTTTAACCACTTCTAGTTCAAAACTCGACTTGGTCTTGGTGAAAATTTTGGATCATTCGGTGAGCCTCCTTCATAGCGCAGTGGGTAGTGCGCTAGCCTATTCACGTAAACAGGGACAGGTTCGAAGAACGGCCGATGATGACAGCATTTGCTACTCTTGAGTACGCATGATGAGACTGTCAACCACCAAAATCAAGGGCTGAGGTCGTTTTTTGCCTAGTTTTGTGAACGCAAATTTTCTTGTAAAAAAATAAAATTTTGTATTGAAACGAAAATTTGAAAAAAAAGTTTTTTAATTAAATTTTAGTCTGTGTATTGGCACGAAAACCCTTAAAATCATTAAAAATTCTAATTTTAACATTGCCATCGTGTTCAGCACTTCTGAAACCCTTTAAACGACACCCATCATCCCTATAAAACTTAAAAATTTCAATTTTATGTATTGACACGAAAACCCTGAAAATCAGGGCAAAATTAAAAATTCGAATTTTATGTACAATATGAATGTCTTTTGAGATTTTCAACTATGCCGAGCACGATGGTGATATTATTTTTTTTCAAATTTTTCGTGTTATTGACACGAAAATACGTGAAAATCAGGGTATAATTAAAAAATTTCACTTGTAAAACTCTTCTCTTTTTCTTGGGCAACTTGGCTCTCGCTTGAGTATGAGAATACAGATTGGAAAAATTGGCCACAATAACCGGAACTGGTAGTGCGATGGTCAACACCCCCATGAGGGCGCAAAATGAGCCAACAACCATGCCGAGATAGGTTTTCGGCACCATGTCACCAAAACCGATCGTACAGATGGTGATCAACGACCACCACAGTCCAGCTGGGATGGAAGTGAATTGGTTTTCGGGGTTCTTTTCGATTCTCTCGGCATAATAGACGAGCGCGGCGAAGATCACTATGGCTAGCATGACGAAAAATACTAGTAGTAGGAGTTCTTGTGCCGAGGCCTGAAAATTCAATTTCTCACACATCACCATTGTGTTCAACACCCCTAAACAACACCCATCATGACTATAATATTCAAGAGTTTAAATTTCAGTTTGTGTATTGACACGAAAACCCTGAAAATCAAGATCAATTTTTAAAAATCGAATTTTATAGACATATGGGTGTCGTTCAGAACTTTTCGGCTATGCTGAACACGATACTAGGGAGCAGTTATCATAGGTCGGCAAGGGGGGGGGAGCCTCCCCCTGACCCACGCACGCACGGACCTAAAATTGAGGGGGGACCACGCATTGACCCCGCCGAACATATGAAATGGTTCATAAAAATTTGTGCAGAAGAATACCTCAAGCTAAAAAAAGGTCGTTTTTTTGATGGAGGTGGTGGAGGACCATCTTATCGGGGGTCCCATCCCCCCCCCCCACCTTGCCGACCTATGACAGTTATAGCGAAAAATAGGTTTTTTGAAAAAATTTTCACAACTACCCCTTTTCTAAGTTGTCCGGCGCGGTGTCTCTCTGCTTCTACGAAGAACACCACGCCGAACAAAAGTGGAGAACGGGTAGTTGTGGAACAGATTTGCACAATCCGGTAAAATTTTACCAGGAGTAGATCATGGGATGGGAAGGAAGGGGGTAGGTAAACAATTAAAAATTGTTTCAATCTTTTACCTTAAATGTCTGGATCAAAATTTTCAGGCCGGAAAAATGTTTTGTTAACTTGAAGAGCCTCAATATGCAAACTATAGATAAAAAATCTATCGAGTCCATGGAGCCTAAATTTTAAATTTTTTTGAGCAATTTTTTAATTTCTTTTAAATTACCCGTTGTGGCAAAAATTTTATTGGTAATCCAGTCTAGATAAAATGAAGCGGTTGCCAAAATATCGATCACTGTGATTGGAGCCCGAAGAAATTTCCGTAAAGAAGGTGCAAAAATTGTTCTAGCTATCTAAATTTACGCTCGATAGTCAATTGACTAGGATGTCGATCATTCATCTTTTAGTCACTGGTTCGATCCTAGTCATTCTAAAACTCCAGTAGACGGAGGGGGAGAATTTTTTCAAAATTGTGAATTATTGACTCACAGGAGATTTTCAAGGTCTATGAGCAAGAACAAATTTTTTATACAATCATTGTGACTTTGGAAACTAAGCCTAGGCTTAGGTCTAGGCTTAGGCCTAGGCTTATGCCTAGATCTAGGCTTAGATCTAAGTCTAGACTTAAGCCTAGGCTTAGGCCTAAAACTAAGCCTAAGCCTGGGCTTAAGCCTAGATCTAAGCCTAGGAAAGAAGAAGAAGCCTAGGCTTAGGTCTAAGCTTAGACTTAAGCCTAAAACTAAGCCTAGGCCTAAGCCTAAGTCTAGGCCTAAGCCTAAGCCTAAGTCTAGGCTTAAGCCTAAGCCTAGATCTAAGCCTAGGCTTAAGCCTAAACCTAAGCCCAGGCTTAAGCCTAAGTCTAGATCTAAGCCTAGGCTTAGGTCTAAGCCTAGGCCTAAAACTAAGCTTAGGCTTAGGCCTAAGCTTAAGCCTAAACCTAAGCCTAAGTCTTTTCACTTCTAAAAGTTCATCTATCTCCACTTCCTACTATTTTTGATAAGTTTCAAAATTTTTCATACATCTAAAAATTTTTGCACCCATATTTTTCAGTTTTTTATAGTTTGAACAAAATTTATAGTTTGAAAAAAAATTTAATGAAAATGCAAAAACTTTTAGAGACTGCCGAGATTCGAACCTGGGTCATTCGATTGAATGGACTAACTCGCTAGCCGAATAGCTATCACCACGCTCGCGCTCTCATTAAATAATTTCTTACCAATTCAAACGTAAAATAAATGTTGCATATCAAATCCACATAGAAAAACCAAGGATGAGGTAGAGTCGATTGTTTGAAGGCTCCAATTGTACCACCACCAAATTCGTTGTCATGACTAAGTTGTTTAGAATGGGGGTCATAAGAGACTAAAATTTTTTTGTTGAAAGAATATGTGTATTGAAACGAAAATTTGTAATTTCAAAAACTCACTGGTCAAGGTTGGTATTCGAAATGATGGGTGTGTTTTTAAGCAGAATGAAATAATATTAGTTAGCACGAAAAATACTGAAGCACAAGAAATTATCTACAAATTTATATTTCGGTCCCTAAGTCAGAGCTTTTACAACTTTTTATGATTCGCTAAAAAAATTTTTGACCCTGGTGGGATCGAACCCACGCCAATAATATGAATGGTTAGCATTTTAGCCATTCGGCCATGCGCACCCAGGAAACAGAGCTAAAAATTTTTTCTCATATTCTTACAAATTTTGAATCATGAATCGAAACGAAACTTCCCTGATTCAGGGTAAGCATCGAATCGAAATTTCATCTGACAGCATAAATCTAAATTTGAAGCACAGCAACAAAATTAAAAAGTGCACAAATGGGATTAAGCCAAGCAAAAAGCGAAAATTATAATTTTTTTCGAAACCAACCCTAGCATATTTCGAAGACCAAGGCTCGTCGAAAAGAGCCCAAATTTTGGGCTTCAATTTTTGCCAAGTTGACAAAGAGCCGGAATAAAAATCGTCTTCCCAGCCAAATTTTTTTGCAATTTCTTCCTGAGTGGGTGGATCGGAGTCCAAGTCGAGACTTTCAATTACGGCCAGCGTTTCTTGGGTGTCTCTGAAATTTTTAATTGAAAATTTTTAGGCTCTATACTCATAAAAAAGGGCAATGACCTCGAAAAAAATTTTGGCATACACCCCCCCCCCCCAAAATTACATTATCTCCCCCCTCCAAAATAACGTCAGATTCGTGTTCATCGCCATTAAAAAGGCTCTAAAAGAGTATCACAAAATTCAAATTTTTGAATTTCCTTGATTTTCAGGATTTTCGCGTTAATACACAAAATTTTTGAATTTTATAGTCATGATGGTACTCGTTTAGAGCTTTTTGGAGATGAGGAAAATGAATCCGGGGTTAATTTTAAAAAATTCGTTTGCCTGTAAATTTTGGAAGAAATTCAAAAATTTTGTGTATTAATGCGAACATCCTGAAAATAAGGGAAATTCAAAAATGAATTTTGAAATGCCCCATGGGGGGTCCAATGAATCTAGATACGTTCACTGGGTAATGCCCTATACCTGTGCTGTGTGTAAGTCATCCAACAACAAGGCTCGACTTGGTTGGCATCCAAGCCCCAATATTCGAGTTCTTCTTCAAATAATGGACCGCAACAAAATGTTGGGTAGTGTAATTTTCCTGAAAGTTTTATAGGGTGATTCAAAAAAAGGAGAATTTTGTGGTTTTTTTCAAAAATTTTCAAGTTTTTTAATTTTCACCAAAATAACCCTATAGGGGGTTTTTCTATTCGATTGCGCATATTACCGAACCTTGAAAACGCTTTCCTGATTCAGGAAAGGGGTCGGTGTATTGAAGCGAAAATCGAAAATATCTGTGCAAAGGGTTATATGGCCGAAAATGACACCCCTTAGGTTTGTCTATGTGAAGAATCGATTGCGCGCATTACCGAATATTGAAAACGCTTCCCTGATTCTGGGAAGGGGTCGGTGTATTGAAGCGAAAATAGAAAATATCTGTGCAAAGGGCTATGTGACCGAAAATGACACCCCTGGGGTTTTTCTATATGAGGAATCGATTGAATGCATTACCGAACCTTGAAAACGCTTTCCTGATTCAGGGAAGGAGTCGGTGTATTGAAGCAAAATCGAAAATACCCGTGCAGATGGCTATATGGCCGAAAATGACACCCTCTGGGGTTTTTCTATGCGAAGAATCGATTGAATGCATTACCGAATCTTGAAAACGCTTCCCTGACTCTAAATTAGCCTATTTCCACTTCAATACACTTGCCATTTCCCTGAATCAGGAAAACATTTTCAAGGTTCGGCAATGCGCGCAATCGATTTCTCGCATAGAAAAACCCCCCATAGGGTTATTTTGGTAAAAATTACAAAACTTGAAAATTTTTGAAAAAATCGCAAAATTCTCATTTTTAAGGTTTTTTTGAAAAATTCTAAAAAAATTTTTCAAAATTTCCAAATTATCTTCTACTCCTTACCCGTTCTATAATAATTCAAGATCATAGCAAAAACACCCGGATGTCGATCGAAAAAATACTCGTTCAAAATAGGGTCGTAATTAGCCAAATTCGGAGTTAGCCTAAAAAATTTTTTTCAAAATTAAACAATTTTTTTCTTTGCCTTACCTAGAGAGCCTTGTAGCAGGGATTTTTTTGAGCACATGCATATAAGTTTCATGCCTAATTCCACCAACATTTAAGATTACACGGTGCTCTGAATCCATCCAGGACTGAAAAAAATTGCATTTTTTATTGGTTCAGAAAAATTTTTGAAGCTGTCAAAAATTAAATTTTTTTATACATTTTGTTCAAATTTAAATTTTTATACCACCATCATCTTCCGTTGTCGGACAGTTGGTCGACTCGGACACTTGGCCGACCGGACAGTTGGCCGGCTCGGACAGTTGGTCGACCGGACAGGGGCCTTAGGCTTAGGTCTTAGGCTTTGGCCTGAATCGACCAATTGTCCGGTCGGTCAAGTGTCCAGTCGCAAATTTTTCGTATTAGGAAATTTTGTGTATTAAAGGGGGGGATAAAATTACGGTACGTTGAAGGCCAAAAAAAAATCTGTTTTTGAATTTTTGCAAAAAATGACCCTACTACCCCTAAT